>JAGDYQ010000061.1:4721685-4979424 GCA_021962125.1 Bulinus truncatus
ACCTGGTCTAATCATTGTTTTGTTTGGTCCCCACACAACAACTTCAAGTTCCCACACGCACATGCCATAGCTATTTGTCTAAGCAAGAAATATATTTCATGATATTTTTAGAGTATTTTCTAAAAAAAAATGCTCTATTGTCCCCGTTCTGTCTGTCCGTCCGTCCGTCATCACCCTAGATCTCAACAACCATAAGTCCTAGACCCATGATGTATATATCATTTTGTAGGTCTTGGCCTGCCAAGAAATGCCTTTTTTTCCCATTTCGCGATCTGACCTCTCAGGACAGTAAAAGGGGCCTTATAAAGTACCGTTTTTTACTATATAAGCTATATTAATAATGGACCGCCCTATATCTCAGCAACCATAAATCCTAGACCCATGATGTATATATCATTGTGTAGGTCTTGGCCTGCCAAGTTTAAATCAAAAGTCCATTTCTTGATTCGACCTCTCAGGGCCAAAATATAAGAGTTCTTTATGTACCGTTTTGCTTATATTTTAAATATAAATAATAAAAGCTAATCAAAGGGGCGTAATCATTATTTATTTTTGTAACAGTTATTCAACATGACTTACTTCCCGTACTTTATATAAAACAACAACTGACGGAGTTTTCTGACGATTAAATGACTACAATTTAGAATGTTTCAATTATGAGTCCTATTTCAGTGACTACAAACCACTTGTAGTTAGATTTAAGAGAAAATAATTTTGTTTTCAAATATAAAGAAACGTCCTTTTAATATCTTTTTTCAGATATATGCATTACACAATTGAATTTATAAACATTTCCAAAATTTACAAATATTTACTGAAAGATAACAAACGTACTGATACATAGCATGAAAATGCGCTAACACGTCCTGTGTCCAGAATGGAACAGGCTTAATTGCTTGTTTGATTAGTAACTGATTTTATATCTTTCTCTCTTTCTTCAAAAACTTAAAATGCTAGCTAAATTATAGGCCCTTTTCATTCTTGAACACTTGATGCAAAGTTATTTTGCCTGCCCTGACTGTTTTTTTTTATATATAATTGTCCAATGAGTCCCCTCCCCAAGAAATTTTTTCCAGTTCCATATCTGGAATGGTGCATTTTAGTACTGATTGTTTAGCTATTAATTAGAAATATATAATTTTAACTACGTTTTAATAATGGCATGGCATGTTGCAGTTTTGTTAAAAATAATTTAAATAGTAAAGAGTTTTAATGATAAAAATTTATTGAGGCTGAGCAATTTCTGATTCCTCTTTTAAATATATTGACCAATAGTTCTGCTACACAATTGTTACATAATGGATACCTGATTTATATTATTATACTGTTTGTTTAACGTACAACCCGGGAAGAACGACAAAGATGCACGAATAAAGCTTAGCTATTTGTGTGACATTTGTTATGAAATATTGAAAACAAAGAACAGATCTATCAACAAAAACATTCGCAATTATTCAATTTAAAATAAAATTAATTATGCTAAAAAGTAAATTTGCAAATTAAATAACATCACTCAGCAATCACGGAGTTTGTACTTTATTTTTATTATACATATGTATAAAAATGAAGTCAGAAGCCAATGTTATTTTATTAACTTATTTCAGTTGCTAGTTGTCCTCAGAAGATATCAATATATAAAACTATTACAAGGTTGCGAACAGAAATTTCGGGCCCCTGTGCTGATATTAATATTTTAAAAAGTTGATTGGCCAGCTCAGTCTGGGTCCCTAAAACTCGCCGGGCCCCTGGGCATTGGCCCCTGCCCCCCCCCATTCGTCGGCACTTGTTGCGAACTTATATTATTATACGTTTCAAATTTGCAAACTTCGTGGTTTAGCCAGCCCCGTAGCCAAGGGGGCACTGGGGGGGGGGGCGTGCCCCCCGCTAGGTGTGGAGTGCCCCCCCCCACTTAAAAAAGAAGAAAAAGAGGAAAAAATAAAGAAAAAGTAAAGGTGCCCCCTTGCTGAGTATTGGTGCCTCCCTGCTTACTTTGACCTGGCTATGGGCCTGGGTTTAGCATTGAATTTACCTAAAAATGCTTCAGCATTCAGATTGTCTGTTAAATCTTTTTCAAATGCAAGCAAGAAAATATTTCTTAGACGCTTTTGTAACATTTATCTGCGATATGGGGGTGAGCATTCGTGTGAGGGTTGAGAAACTGCTCTCACACGCGGCTGTTGAAGCACCAAATGTCAATGCTGCCCAAAATACCCAGAAGTGAACTTCAATAAGATTCAATCTTTTATGCCCAAAAATTAGATAAGCTATATATGTAAGTATATATAAATAGCCTGAATGATTGCCAAAATATAAACTTTCAAGTTTTTATTATTATTGATTTATTAAACAAAATGATTGATGTTTTATAGCCGTTATTATTAAAATTGTGTCAAAAAACTCAAATCATGCACGGGGGGGCTCAGGTCATGCACGGGGGGGGGGGGACTCAGCTCCCCCTAGCCCCCCTCTGGCTACGGGCCTGGGGGCAGGGATCTACGTTCTACTTTGGACTCTAGTGCTAGGGGGCTGTCCGTTATTTATGTCAATAAATTTTTTTGGCGATTTTTACCTCCCCCCCCCCTTGTCAACAACTTGTCAAACTTCAGAGACCCCCCCCCCCCATAAAATTACGTCAACATTTGATTACCCCCCCCCCTAAAAAGGTGGCTTCCAAAATGTTTATGTGGCAAAATTACTAAGAATATACATGTAGTTAGTTTAATTAAAATACTGAATGTTAAGCGAGTGTGTATAACACAGGACTAAATACGCTGCTTAATTTTCCTTTATTTAAGTAATTATATTAAATTTAAAAAAAAGTAACATTGTTGACGTCAACTTTTCTTGACCTCTCCCCTCCCCCCTATCCCCATTGTCAACAATTGTCAAAAATTTTCTGACCCCCCTCCCCCTATTTTGTTGACGTAATTAATGGACAGCCCCCTAGATATAAATTAGTGACCAGAAAAAAAGGACAGTTGGTTAGTTATTTTTAGCACAGCGAGTTTATTACTTTAGACGTAACATGTTCGACTCACTTAAAATGATTTCCATCTGGATTTATAATAGTTTAGCTTAGCTTAGTTTAGATGTTCAGTAGAACACACTAATATTATTTATTTATTACTAATTATTGAGTCCACTTATCTTGTGTGTCATTCTATATATAAAGTTACAACAATATTTAATGGAGGGGGGAGGGCACATCAATTTTTTTTTTACTTTGAAATCTTAGAAGCAATATAAATGATATAGCAGTACAGTACACCAGTCACATATGGGCGACGTTTACAGTCATCTTAAGACCGCCAGAGGCCTTATATAGGGACATCAAAAGGGTAATGGAGGCCCCATTACTAGAGGCGTTCTAGACGAGGACCCTATAGGCGCAGTCCTATAAGATTTGAAGGCCATGGAGACGCTAGAAGATAAACAAACAATTTTGCAGATAAGATGTTTATATCAACATTTCTTCAGAATTTTACAGACTACAAAAATAACTATAAAATCAGGAACATATTTGTATGTTTTATTAACTGTGGATATTATGAGATGAATTAGAAAAATTAGGATAAGATAATAAGGAATGTTACTAGATGCTGATTACAAGGCAGATAAGCTAGCAAGTGCATTTGTGTGTGTGTAAGGTCTCTGTGAAGGTTACATCTTAAATCATATAAACAACTAATGGGACGGTTTTTTCATTCCCACCATAATCAATAGTAATAGTGCTATTGCCATGGAGGCACCACGGGAAACACAGGTGACTGGACACGTCGGGATGTTAAACCTGTAACCCACATAATGTAGATCGGGCACCAGCATGCAGACTCGGCTCACATCCCAAACACCATCAAGTCACAAAAACAATCACAATAGAAGGGACAGGGTAACATTAACACAGGAAAACGTGAACTTTTGGTCTCCTTTTTTGTTTTAGAGTAGATCCAAACTCTTCAAAGATTTAATCAAGTTTTTATTGTGTGTTTCATCTACCATTAGTTGATTAGGGTTTCAATGGAATTAAATATGGCACTGGTGCAGAATGCAAGCATTCCACCATTCAATTTATCAAAACTACCCTATTCAGTAGGCTACTATATTTGTATATAGTACTATTTGTTTGTGTATTAAGTGTAATTATAATCTGTTCTATGGACAACGTATGGTGGAATACGTATAGCTATGTTTTTGTGTTCTCAGGACAGGAGATTTATAGTTTAGTGGTTTAGCTTCACAGTTGTTGACATGAAAAATAACAATGAAGATTGAACGCACATTAATTACATTCTACTATAATCAAACATTATTCAATAGCTTGATACAATGAAACACCATTTTTTCTTGTAAAGAAGAGACTTTATATTATTGATAATTTATTAAAATAGGCTGTTAAAAATAATAGCAGCAACAATTCCAACTACGTAAATGCCAACTATCATTCCAATGTTTCCAGAAGTGGAGTAACAAGCTGGCACTGAATCAATACCTTTATAAACAAAATTAAAATATGCATTAAATATTGTTTGAAAACAAATGTTAATTAAATTCTACAATAATCAAATTTTATTCAATAACTTGATATAATGAACCACCATTTATTATAATAGGCTGTTAAAAATAAAAATGGGCATAGTCCTACTTCTGTTTTGAGTTGAAATTCCAATTCTGAAATTATAATCTGTATCACCAAAAGATTTTCTCACTAGCCTAAGAGACGCTCTTCCATTGACCAATTCATATGTTGGTATCCTGTTCTGGGCAGACTGACAGCTAAAAACATATTTCTGTAATGATAGGGTGACCAACTTTTTTTACAATGAAAGGAGGATGCAAACAAATTGAAGAAAAAATTATTTTGTAAAATCCAAAAACAACATTGCAACAATAATGAAGAAAGCACTATTGTCTCTCTCTCTCCCTCCCTCTATCTACCATATATGATATATATATATATATATATAAATAGGGTTGCCATATTTTTTCACGGACCAACCGGGACAGTTTTGTCTTTTTTACTTTAGGTTTAGGGATGTCGGTTCCGGGGGGGGGGGGGATGAAACAGTAATGTAAAAACACTTAAAATATAGAATAGATAATCTTTGTTATTTTATTCATAATTGTACACAAACATGATATTTTTATAAAACAAAACAGTTTTCTTCTTGTTGTACTACTCGTATTTTTCACTTCTGTAAATTTGTATTACTGTGTTACTTACCAAAATGTTACTGATCACAGAAGAGCAGATTAATCATTCTCTGATCTAATAATTTTGCTCAATTATTTCCAAGAAACTGTGCCATGAATCTAAAGCGGGACAATTTCAACAACCGGGCGGGACACCGGGACAACCCAGTATATCCGGGACTGTCCCGGCCAAACCGGGACGTATGGCAAGCCTATATATAAAGTATATAACCATATTATGGCATATTAAAAAAATATTATGTTCTAAAATTGTTCTTACAGATCACCCCTACTTACAGTTGTTTCTTTTATGAAAATTATCGATAAAATATTATAAAGTTAAAAATTGAATATACTTACCTAAGGTAGGAAATAATAAAGTGCAAAATATCAGAATATAATTTTTTTGTAAATCCAATTGCTACACCCTGGTTCACCAATTTGTTGAAAGTATTGATATTGTTTTAAAAGGTAGGGGAGGACAGGGAGAACTGGTCCAAAAATTTTAACTTTCAGAAATTATCATTTAGCAACTAAACCATGAACATAAAGGTTGTTCTAATAAGCTTACTAAATATTTGCTTTGTTTATTTACAATTTCCCATTTTGTTTTAATTGGTTTTGCTAATATTTTTTTGTGTATAAACAAAAAAATGTTTAGTCACCATTTGGGGTAAAATGGGACAGTTGGGGACAAATGGGACAGTCACAAAGGAGAACTGGGACAATATTGGAGAACTGGGACACATTATTACACGTCCATAACAAACGCAATAGATAATAATTTTCTTAAATCTAAAATTATAAATTAGTCTCTAAAACAATTATAAAACATTTTAATGCGTTATAAGTCACACATTAATGTTTTTACACAGGATTGTCTGGAATGCAAAAAGTTTACTAATTAAAGTCTCATCAGCCCAAAACAATAGAACAAAATCTAAACAGGATAAACAGATCCAAACTAAACAGGGTAGTCCAAACGATGCATCTTAACAAAATTAAAGACAAATAAATAAATAAATGTTTTATAGGGGATCATAGCAGGATAAATCAACTGGGAAAATGTGTTTTGCGGAACATCTTTTGGTGCCGCCAGCTACTGAAGGCGGCGGTAACTTCTGAACAACATCAATTTGGTCATGCTGAAACGTATTGTCATCAATAGGGAAAGAAAATGACATTGCAGCACCTTTGTGGAAATCGGCCCTTCTAAAAAATTTTGTTTCAACAAATCCTGGTTTTCCTAGATCGGCAAAAATTTTTTCTCACTTCATAGGCATTTGACATTTTCCCCATATATTTTACTAAAACGTAATCACCAACAGCTAAATTCTCATTTTCAAATTTTTCTTGTTCATTCTTATCCCTTAACTCTTCTTCCATAATATCAGAATCGTCAGAGTCAACAGTTAGGCACAGCTGTTAAAATTGTTGAGCTGGACTTTTTCTTACTTACTATCTTTAAGGCGGGAAATACATTTTTCTTTATCGCCACATTCAATTTCCTGTCTTCAATCTTTTTCCTTTTTAATTGTCTGTTTCGATATTCCTCATCAATTCTTTTCATTTCTGGAGTAGAAGTTGCCATCATAGATTTTCCACGTTTACTTCCTGTCCTGTTCTCTTTCCGATGTTTAGCTTTCGGATAAGGGCGAATGTCTTCAGGGGAAAAAATATTTCTTAGCAGCTGGCGTTGATGCATTTTCTGGTGTCACCGATGATGTTTCAGGTGGTGCATTTGGATCTTCACGATCTGTGATCGATGAGGGAAGATAACTAGCATCATCAAAAACATTTCGGTCAAATGGCCAAATGCCATAAACTTTGAAGCCAGATAAAATGTTAGATGGAGTTGCAGCTTTCAGCCAAGCCTTTCCAGTCAATTCTCCTATGATTTCAATTTTAATTTGTTCACCGGGGTTCGCCATCATCCAACTGTTTGTATAGTCATTAAAATAAGCTTTCATAGGGCAAAAAACTGACCTGTCTAGAGGTTGAGTATGATGGCTAGTACGAGGAGGAAGTGTCAACAAATTGACTCCATTCTCTTTAGAATATTTAATGGCATCTAGAGCAATAAGACTTTCATGGTTATCCATTGTTAAAATAGTAGGATTGTCGACTGAACAATGAACAATTGATATTTAATACAAAATGGTGCAACACTTTCAAAAAATTGTCCGATGTCGTACACCCAGTGTTATAGGCTAAGCCCAATGATCCTTCGGGAGTACCTCTCATCCAGATTTGTTTAAAGTTTTTACGAGGAAAAATATACACAGGTGGAAGACCATAGCCTCCTGCTGATATTATCGCACATACTGTACCTAGTTCTCCACGTTCACTTGAAGTAACTTGCCCAACCTTTTTCACACCCTTCTGAGCGATTACTTTTGGCACGTTTTGGATGGTGGTGAATCCGCTTTCATCCAAATTAAAAATACGACTACCAGCAAAATTTTTGGATTTGATCAGTTGTTCAAGTAGATTAAAAAAATTCCCAACTGTGTATCTATTAAATGCAGTAGTACGTGCTAGGAATGTAGCTTCTGGTGACCGTATGGATAAGGGTGAATGTCTTTTAAGGAATCCGGTTAACCACTCCCTTCCGGCAAGTTTATATTCAGACCATTTCGCTGGCATAGGCTTACCATTCAATTCAGCCATTTGAAAAGCTAGGTGCCGAAAGTTAGTCGGTGTGAGACCATGATAAATTTCGGAACTTTGAATGAGATAGTCTTCTAAGGTAAGCTTTTCCTCTGCACTAAATACTTGGCTGTGTTTATAATTTGGAACAAGTCGTTATGTCGGATCATTCTTATATTTTGTGATGTATTGGCACAAAACACTCTTCGAGATTCCCTTTTCTGCTGCAACTTTCCGTATACTTCTGTTTTCTTTCAAAACCAGTAGAACACATTCCATCATAGCATCGTGCGTTATTTGACCCATGTCTGTCTTTCTTACATAACATCTAGGCATTGCTGGTTCATACAATCTACAAGAATTAAAAACAAGCAATTAAGCCTGTTCCAATCTTGGACACAGGACGTTTTAGTGCATTTTCGTATTATGTATTATGGGTTTTATAAAAAGTTAGGGAAGTAAGTCAAGTTGAATAACTGTTACAAAAATAAATAATGAGTTACGCCCCTTTGTACACCCCTTTGTTAATATAGCTTATATAGTAAAAAAAATTGTACCTAATAAGCCCTTTTATTCGCCCTTCAGAGGTCAGATCGCGAAATGGACTTTTGATGTTCACATGGCAGACCAAGACCTACAAAATGATATATACATCATGGGTCTAGGATTTATGGTCGCTGAAATCTAGGGCGCTCATTTGTTAATATAGCTTATATAGTAAAAAAAACGGTACTTAACAAGCCCCCTTTTTTGGCCCTCAGAGGTCAGATCGCGAAATGGACTTTTGATGCACACATGGCAGGTCAAGACCTACAAAATGATATATATATAAGTATATACATCATGGGTCTAGGACTTATGGTTGCTGAGATCTAGGGTGATGACAGACAGACAAAACGGGGACAATAGAGCTTTTTTTCTTGAAAATGCTCTAAAAAGGGATGGATTGCACAAGTCTGACGTCACATTCACTGTCCCAGTTCGCATCCGGACCAGTTTTCCCCGTCCTCCCCTAAATTCATTTAAAAGAAAATATGACTAGACATTTTGTTAAAATTACATTTTATATCACTGGCCATCTATAAGTTTCATAAGAATACATTTTTAAAAACATCTGGGATTAAAGATGTGATATACTGAATAGCATTTTTTGAAATGACACATTTCATTTACGCAGTTGTTCCAGCAAACTGGAGTAATTTTTTTTTCCGCCGACCAGCAATAGATGTGCGCATGCGCTAATAGACGGACTCCGTATTATTTTTTTTTCGGGGCCCGGCTATCGAGATAATTTTGATTCAGGTCCGTCCATAGATTATAATAGATATCTATGGGTCCGTCCAAGTTTAATAATTTCATTACAATAATTAATAATAAAAAAGTAATAACATGAAAATAACAAAAGTTAAAAAAAAAAACAACTAAAATATGTATTTATACCCCCAGAAACACTTAAAAATTAACGGACGCGTATATTTTTATATTCGGCCTGTCACAGACGACGGAAGATAAAAACACATTGTGATACGGCCTATTCGGGATATATGTCTAAGACTAAGAGTAAAGATGTGCGCATGCACGGCAGTTATTCGTTATTATATAGGCCTATACTTTTTTTCGGATCTTTCCAAGGCTTATAAAGTCGGAGGAAAACAATAGCATTCAAACTACGAAAGTTAACGAATAAAGCAAAAAAATTATGCGCTAAATTAGTATCTATCGCCCCCACCCCCCCCCTCCCCCCAGAAACATTTTAAAATTAATGTAAATCGTCTTCCTAACACTCTAGATCGTTAATTCGTCTCCGTCTAGACGGAGCCCGTTATTTTTTCGGAATCCGTCAGTATTTAGTTCAATTTTCGGATATAAATGCTTCCCCATCCAGGCCATCCCCTCTATATTCGTTTCTTAATCTTATTATTATTTAGTAAATTTGAAATATGTAGGCTAAAGTGTGAAGCAAAAATGATGGTAAGGAAAAGTTAGGTAATTTTCGGATTATAATTATGTTTAGGTTAGCATTACGCTGGCATTTTTACTAGTAAAAGGATGATGATTTATTAATAATACGAATCAGTGGCATAGCGAGCTAAGCTCGCACCCGGGGCACAATACCTCTTTAGCCCCCCCCCCCATTAAAATACCATATAATATAATATGTAAATTATACCATTTGGCGCCCCTCTGTGAGTACCGCCCGGGGCATGATATCCCCCCCCCACTACGCCACTGATAGGAATACATTTTTTTTTAAATTATTTTTAAGGTAAATTATATTGTTTTTTTTTTAGACGAATCAGCACCTCGAATTTAAATGGTAATGGACGGGGTTCAGGAGGGCGGACTTGGGGTAGACTTTCAACACTGTAATCAACATAGATGCAAAGACAACGCTTTCCTGCTGCTTGTTTTATGAATTTTATAACTTTACTGTATTTTCCCACAATTTTATTTGGATGGAATCCCAAAATTTTCAGCTATTGCATACATAAAGGAATGATTTTAAACTACATGTATATTGTTAAAGTGTTTATTTGTTTTTATTTTTTCATGTTCATAGAAAATGTTTAGGTTGTCATTGTTATAAAAACATAGACATGAACACATTAATACAAACATTAACCTCTAATATTAGGTATGTGACATGAAAATGTATATATATATATATATATATATATATATATATATATATATATATATATATATATATATATATATATACTAGTTGCAAGTACCCGGCTTTGCCCGGGTTTAAAATAAGGTTTTCTGTTTATCTTTTGTTTTCTCCCTACCCCCCTCTCTCCCTTCCCTCTCTCTCTCCCTCCCTTTCTCCCTCCCTCCTTCTCCCTCCCTCTCTCTCCCATTTCTCTCCCTCCCACCCTCCCTCTGCCATCTCCCCCTCTCCCCCTCCTTCTCTCCCCCTGTCCATCCCCCCTCCATCCTTCTCTCCCCCTTCCTCCTTCCCTCTCTCCATCCCTGCCCCCTCTCTCTCTTTATCTCTTCCTCCCATTTCTCCCATCCTCTCTCTCCCTCTCTCCTTCCCTCCCCTAACCCCTCTCTCCCTCCCTTCTTTCTCCCTCCCTCCCCTCTCCACCTCTCTCCCTCTTCCTCCCTCCCTCTCTCCCTCCCTGCCCCCTCACTCTTCATCTCTCTCCCTCCCTCTCTCCCACCCTCTCTCTCCCTCCCTCCCCTCTCTCCCTCCCTACCCCCTCTCTCCCTACCTACTCCCTCTCTCCCTCCCTTCCTTTCTCTTTCCTTCCCTCCCTTTCTCTCTCCCTCCCTCTCCCATCTCCCCCCTCTCCCCTCCTTCTCTCCCCCTGTCCATCCCCCTCCCTCCCCTCTCTCTCTTCTCCCTCCCTCCCTCCTACCCTCCTTTCCTCTCTCTCCCCCTGCCCCCTCTCTCTCTCTCTTTATCTCTCCCTCCCTCCCCCCCCCTCTCTCTCTCTCTCTCTCTATATATATATATATATATATATATATATATTATACTTATTATAAATACTTATTATTATGGCTGCACACTTCTTCTAAAATCCTTCTTCATTCCTTTACCTTCCTCAAACTGTACAAATCAGAGAGCATGAAAAAACATCAACAATTCTTTGCATCACAAAGGCATAATACAGCACCAGCGCGCAAGTTCTATTCGATCATAAGGAAATGACGTCACAGAGGAATTTTATTTATGGCGTCGTCGAGATTACTTTAATATAGTAAAATACTAAAATAAAAAAAAATTAATTACAATTAAACTACCCATCGAGATGAAACGAAACCTGTCCTATAACCTTCCCCATGTAATTATGTGTATGTGTAACAAATTTCACGTTATCTGTTTTTCTGGATCTTGAGTTATAAGGGAACAGACAGACAGACAGACAAAAAATGCGTCTTATAAGTATATATATATATATATATATATATATATATATATATATATATATCAATTTTTTATTTACCATTGGAAAGAGCTTTAAATAAGCTTTCCATTGATAAACATTTCTTAGCAGTAGGCCAACAATAAAAAAAAGTTATCCTACTTTATAAGAACGATTTATGTTACATGAGACAAAGGAAAACTGTGTCACTCATAGATATCTATGGTGTCACTTAAGCTATAGCCGGACCCCGAAAAAAAAATAATACGGAGTCCGTCTAGTCGCGCATGCGCACATCTATTGCTGGTCGGCGGAAAAAAAAATTATTCCAGTTTGCTGGTTTAGTAACAACTGCGTTTCATTTATGTAATTATAGTCTCAGAGGTAATTCACTTATCATGTGACATTTTTTTTCTTTATATTTACTCTCTCCCCCATACACGGCATAATCCTTTTTTTTTTAATCTTTCCACTAGCTGTACCCGGCAACGCGTTGCCGTGGCTATTCCCTATGTAATGTCAAAGTAAGTATTGAGAAAGCCCTTGTTTCTAATTCTATTTATAAAAAAAGACAAAAATTAGAAAAATAATTAATAATCATTTAAAACTATGAACAAAGAGTTCTACTGAGTGGATCTTTGTTTCTAAATTTGTTGTTTATTGATGAAATGATTTTAGATAAGCAATATTTTTAGCGCATTTTCGAGAAGCATTTAAAATTCACTGGTTGCTGTACTTTGGAGCAGTGTATCTCAATTTTTTGAAGTTTCAGGTTCACTAAACTTTTAACTTTTTTTTTCTACTTTCCAGTAATTACAGCATAATTGTCGAAGATTTTGGGAATCAAAAAATGGGTTAGAGATAAATAGATCTAATTTAAGGGTTGAAAACACATGCTAAAATTTTTGCTTTGCTTTAACAGAGCATCCTTGTTTTGCTGACAACAGATTGAAAACCGCTGCATTAAAGATTTTCCATATAACTTTGAATTCTGAAAACTTAAATGACAGCGAAACTAAATTTAATCAAAATATCTTCGCAATGAGAAAATACCATATTCAGACTAGGTAGGTCGGTTTGTTCATATCCCCCTAAGTTATTATTAATATTCATTTTGCAACAAGAATATTTATGCGCAGCTACTTTTATGGTAGCAATAAATATCAGCAATTGAATTCATTATTGTGAAAAAACAACTTGACTGGACCCCCAGTCTACAAGTAGGCTACCATGTAACAATAAGATGCAAATAACTAATATAAAAATTAAAACATTACATTATCTGACATTGTCATCTCAAGAGATACATCACAGTCCCCAATGTAAGCTCTAGACTCCACCCACATTTTCAATGTATCCCCATCTGTTTGTGGATTGAACTGCAGGAAACATGTCAGCTGCTGATTAACTGTAGTGGTGGATCGACCATTGACATAGGTAACTTGATCTCTGGGAATATCTAAATAGCCAGAAGCTACACAATCTGACCTAACATCCATAGTGTCTGAAGAAGAAAACATTTAAACTTTAAGAGCCAATCAGTTCCTAACTAATGTTCATACATTTGTCATTGATCATTAAGCTTTCCTCTAACCAAAGCGAATTTCGCTTATCTAGGTAGCTCGCGAAATTCGCCCCTCTTTCGCGGCAATGTATTTATATGGAGATGCTCAAACCGCGTAGAATTTCCGCGGCGGTGCAGAGAAATTTCGCGGCATCGCTTCTTTCAGAGTTTTTTCGCGTTTCGCGAGTGTAAACAATCCAAAATGGCTGCCTAGAAACATCGACTCAAATGAAAATCAAGGTTAAAATTGATATAAATGTCTTAAAATTAACAAATAAGACTTACATTTATATATAGCAACTTGAATTATATCAGATTATACCAAAAAGTAAGTGTTTTATTCACTTTTTACTTGTAAAATACCATAACTGTAGAAAATATATCATAAGAAGAAAATGTCTGCCGACGTCTTCAAATAAACAAAAAGAAAATTTAAAAAATCATTATATCCGGTCGGCTGACGCCTACGTTCGCTTCGCTTAGGTGTAGCGAGGGATTTTCGCGCTTTGAAAAATCTCACGTGAGAAATAGCGCAGCGGTTCGCTTCGCTTTGGTTAGAGGAAAGCTTAAAAAGAACATCATTTTACAAAGTTGACACAATGATCATAATATGAACATCATTTTACAAAGTTGACACAATGATCATAATATGAACATCATTTTACAAAGTTGACACATTGATCATAATATGAACATCATTTTACAAAGTTGACACAATGATCATAATATGAACGTCATTTTACAAAGTTGACACATTGATCATAATATGAACGTCATTTTACAAAGTTGACACATTGATCATAATATGAACATCACTTTACAAAGTTGACACAATGATCATAATATGAACATAATTTTACAAAGTTGACACATTGATCATAATATGAACGTCATTTTACAAAGTTGACACTCCTTTAGTGCAATTTCACGCAAGATATTCCAACTCGCTGCACGCTTTAGCTGTTGCGAAAAATCGGAGGCATACTTGTAATAAAAAGATAGTTATAATAAATAGAAAAAAGCATTCAAGTCCTGGTTCAATAATTTAAAAAAAAAAGTTATCCACACCATACAAATCAACAAATGATTCTTATATTTCTTGTATTTCTTTATCCAATGTTTGGTTTACTTTGGATCCAGTCATTGATAACTTGTGCTAAACACAATTTTATAGTCAGAGCAGCAAAAAAAAAAAACATGCAGAAATTGAACATAAGCTTTAAATATTCATCTTTGGCAGCACCGGTTGCTTGCACACTACTCTAATGCAGTGGTTCTCAAATTGTAGGTCGCGGACGAGTTTCATGTCATGAAAGAATTTTAATTTATAATTAAATGCTGCCAACGTTTTTCGTTTTATAAAAATTAGAAGCTCTTATAAAGTCTATTACCATGTGACCAATTTATTCAGAAATTTTCTCAGGCTCATAGAAAAATTATTTTCTGCTTTTTAGTACGCAAGAAAAACGTTGTTTTTTTATAAAATATTTTTTATAATTGATAGGGATGGTGTTATCAACTAAACCAAAAGGGCGATGAAAGCTTATGGAGAGAAATATTTTGTTCATTTATTAGTAATATATGTTGATTGTTTAATTACATAGAATGGCACAAGAGCATTTATTTTAACAACAGAATTTTGATTTATCTCCTGAACAGCAAATTTGTTCTTCCATTTAACTCTACCCCCTCTCTACTTTCTATCCTTCTTCACTGTTCCAAGTGAACTAACCCCAATCCTTTAATTGGGGAAGATTTCATTCTAAATACTAATCCACACAAGCCAGCTTCCTCTTAAGCATTAGTACAGTGTTATCCAACGCCAACATTTGGTTGATAAAATCTCAGTGAGCGCCTGTACACAACTCTACAGAATTTAATTAAAGTGGTCATTAGAGTCAAAAGCAATTAGTTGTAAAGTAAATTGTTTCGACAACTTTGTTATGAAAATTATGAAGAATGTAATAGTTTGTTCCTTCATACTTAAGTCCCTTGGCTGTCAAAAGGCATATGTTTGACTTCATTTTTTAGTCTTATCGTTTAAACAAAGACAATGCTCAATCAACTATCTTAATTTAAAAAAAAAGACATTGCTTGTTTAAATGACATATCTAACAAATTTAATCAAGTAAATCTAGAGGCTCTTCATTCAGACTGTAATCAAAGATACGAAGACATTGTAAACTTTTTTGGATATTGGATCAATTTCAGCCGGGAAGAAGAATATAACTTCTCAAGAGGAACAGGGCATTCGCAAAATAACTGAATCACGCTCACCCCTCACATTAGAATAACTCGTGCCTTGTTCCTATTGTTTATCACACGTTTTTTCAATGCATAAATTCTAGTTTTTTTGAGCACTCAAGAAACCAATATCCAAAGTTCCAATGTCCTGTGTTATAGCTTAAATATTCGGTGGGGGTGGGGGGTGGAAGCAATTTGCTTTTTTTTCTAAATGGGGACAATTGGCGAAATATTTTTGAGAATCACTGCACTAGATAACAAATTAGTGATGGGTTACGTGAAGGGGTATAGTTATGAACATAAATACCAGGGTTGTTAACACTACTCTTAAATTGTATCGTCAATACCAATACTTCAT
Organism: Bulinus truncatus; assembly: GCA_021962125.1. Classification (NCBI taxonomy): domain Eukaryota; kingdom Metazoa; phylum Mollusca; class Gastropoda; family Planorbidae; genus Bulinus; species Bulinus truncatus. Next base: position 4,737,569 of record JAGDYQ010000061.1, read on the forward strand.
GAAAAGAGTATCGCCAATACCAATACAAATACTCAATTAAAATGTATTGCCAAAATCGATACCAATACAATACCAATACTCTTGAGAACAACAAACTATTTTTATTTAAAATATAATGAGTGCAAGCTTTTCAAGTTAAAAAAAAAGTAGAAAGAATAAAATACAATGTCAAAGCACAATTTTAATGTTAATCACTTCACCATTTGGAAGCACGTAAGAAGACCATCATTTCAAAACGATCATTGTTTAGCCTAGAAAGTAATGGCATAAAAACACGCCAACCCAATGAAAACAGGCGCTCAACTACAGCACTAGCCGGAAGTCCAGTGTTCAGTTGCAGGTATATTTTATCAATGCTTGGGTAGGCTGCCAATGACAGCATTTCTGATGAGTTAGCTTCCAGATATCTGTCTACTTCAGCAGAACTCTTACTATTAAGCAATTCGTACTGGTTCTGCCACCGTGCAGTAAAACAATAAAAAAAATTTGTAGATTCAGATATCTGTACTGCTGACTGTATTGAAGATGTACCACCCTTCCGAGTAAGTTGAGTGGGAACTGCACTCAGTGCAGTGCAGGCACGCTTTCAGGTTTGTACAACTTCAGCCTTGTGATCCAAGTTGTCTGTCCAGTCGGTCTTAAATTTTGGATTGACCACTGCTGTCAGTTTTGACTCTGGGTTAGAAAATATTAAATCGAAGCACGCATAAATTGAAGCGATCGACGTTATTGTAGTTTTAAAATCAAAGGAAGCAATTGTTTTAATTTAATTGTATAGCGCTAAATATTTCTAAATTATGTTGCGCTAAAAAAATTTCTTACCAATTTCAAACAACAAAGAAATCCGGCTTAAATCCGGCACATTTTTACCGGAACCGGAATCGGAACCGGATTTGTTAAAACTGCCTGAATCCGGTTTAACAGGAAAAAAGGAATCGGATTCCGGTACAGCCCTAGTTTTCTTTACAGGTTGTAAAAAAAGAAACAGTTTTCAAATTAAAAATGTAACATAACATTCTGAAATGTGCCATTCCATTATTATTTGAAGGAGGCAGAAAAGTTTTCTTAACAGTGCTGACATTCATTCTTAGCAACGGCTGCTGACTCCACAAAATCCACTGACAAAAAGGCTACAGTTACTGTTGCTAAAATGTAACATTTAAGCTTCATTTCTTTTTCAGTACCAACTAAAGAAACAAAAAATACATATAATTAATTAAGAAATATTGTGCAAATCTAAAAAAAAAAAAGCTAGTTTAAAAAAAAATTAAACAAAAAATTGAATCAAATACAAATATTATTACTGTAAGTATTACATGTTGAAAATAAATTATTCAGACATAAGAAAATAAGCTTACATAGAAAAAAAAACCCACTTTAAAAGATATCCAATACTGTACCATCATTGAGTGACGTAATCACCAAACATGGCGTGTCAACGCCATCAAGCACATAAAAAAAAATAAAACTCCCCATAAGGCACATTTCTCGGTTTAGCCGGGTTTTATGACCGATCATAGTTAAAACATGTTCAGTAGCCTAGGTGCCACCATACAGAGCAGTAGCACAGGATGTCACCATAAAGAGCAGTAGCACAGGGTGCCATCATGCAGAGCGTCTGGCGCTTAGATATGAATACAATTAAAAGCTGCTCGGATCAGTCTGGGGTTATTTGTAAATGCGCTAAAAATGACACATGTAGTCACGTGGTTTCAAGAAATTGGTGACGTTTAGAAACGCAGTTTAATGAAAGTAATATACTGAAATACAGTCAGTAATACTATCGTTTTTATCGCTTAACGTATCATGATAAAATCAGCATTAAGTACAAAATAACGCTTCTATCCTAGCATAATCCAGCCAGTGCTGTTACTAGATTTTCAGCTATATTGTGTTATTAGCATTTAAATAATATAAAATTGTATATTACAGAATTATAAAAAAATGAATTTTTATATTTTGTTAACTTTCATGCTCGAAAATATTCCATAATGTCACATGGAAAACACAGATAAAAACAAGCATTTTAAGTCTTTTCCGTTTCGGACAAAGGACATTTTAGAGCATTTTCGTGTTACGCCGGACGAAATCCGTATTTTTTTCCGGGTTACAGCCATAGATTTTGCTAAATAGAGAGGGAAGTAATCATGTTGAAAAAATGTTACAAAAATAAATAATGATTACGCCCCTTTGATTAGCTTTTATTATTTATATTTAAAATATAAGCAAAAACGATACTTAAAAACTCTTATATTCGGCCCTGAGAGGTCAGATCGCGAAATGGACTTTTGATGTACACTTGGCAGGCCAAGACCTATAAAATGATATATACATCATGTGTCTAGGACTTATGGTTGCTGAGATATAGGGCGCTCCTTTATTAATATGCTTATATAGTAAAAACGGTACTTAAAACTCCCCCTTTTTCGGCCCTCAGAGGTCAGATAGCGAAATGGACTTTTGCTGCACACATGGCAGGCCAAGACCTACAAAATGATATATACATCATGGGTCTAGGACTTATGGTTGTTGAGATCTAGGGTGATGACGGACAGACAGACAAAACGGGGACAATAGAGCATTTTTTTCGAAAATGCTCTAAAAAAGACATAGTGGATGTCAACAACGACAGAGCAACAAATTGCTTCATGAATACATAGCTCGTTAAGTCAATGACTTAATGATGACCAGAGCTCATCAAAAGGTGCTGCTCATCAGCCCACACTTAATGCTGTGTCTGATTATTCATATGCTAGCAGTATGCATTCTACAGGAATGGGAGAGATTGACGCATATATACATGGAATAGATGTGGACAAAGTCGTACCACAAGTCCACCCAGCTTTAAATGGGTACCTGACTTAAGTTGGAGAAGTAAAGGCGACTGGGCGTTGTGCTAACCACACAATCCCTTCATATGCCGAGGTTATAGATACAGATAGTTTCTACCAGGGCTGGGGAGCCGGTGTCGGTGTCAGTGTCAGTGGTGTCGGTAGTTTTTGCCGGTGTCGGTGTCGGCATTTGTACTTTGCCCGGTGTCGGTGTCGGCATTTGTATTTTGTCCGGAGTCGGTGTCGGCATTTTACTTGTCCGGAGTGGTTCGGTGTCGGCGCAAAAACTTCCCCCCCAAAAAATACTGGAACTTTAATTAAATAATCCAGAAGAACGTCAGATAGTTCTTAGCAAATCTTTAATTTAAAGTTTAAATACTTGGTAAATCTATTTATCAACAAATGTATTATTTTCCAAAGCAAGATTCTCTACATTACAACTTGTCAACACTAACAGAATTGTGACTGAAAGCAGATAGGAAGGCTACAGGCTATGTTCACTCTGTTATTCACTAAATCATTGTAAATCATGATAAATTTTTAGTTTGCATCTGTCTGTCAATATCCATGTTGGAGAAAGATTACACACAAACCTATTCAAGTCTTTTAGAACTTCAAAGAATGATCACACTCTCCACAGCTTAATTTCTCTCAGCCAGAATGAAAATTACCAATCTACGTCACCATGGCACTACATTAAAGCCCAGTCCGTAGCTGGAGCTGTTGAGGCTCCCCTCCCACCAACATTTTCACTACATATTTCAGGTTTAATTCGGGTGTAAAATAACGATTCATTCCTCTATTAACTGTTAAGTATGTAGTGTCTTCATACGTCTCGCTCTTTTCTAAAAAAAATAGGTCTGGAACAACCATCTTTTATCATTGGCGAATTGTAAACTTCCAAGCATCATTGCTCTAGTGTTGTTGGATATGTCTGTACTTTTCAGTGACTTGCTGACTTAGGCAATCGTTAATAATAATCTTGACCAATATTTGAGCATAAGCCTACACATAAATGAGAACTTATTAAAAGTAGCGAATTGGCCACTTCAGGTTTACTATAAAAATAGCATCCTGCATACTGTGGCATATCTTGAAGTAAACCATTCACTTTTGTTACTTCAATGTATTCACTGCAGCTACTCTTGATGTCAATATCTAGTATTTTTCGTGACCTTTCAATGTTACATGTACAACTGAGTTGTAGAGCCAAGAAGATTAAATATACAATTAGACGTGCATCATTATATATATATGTATATATATATATATATATATATATAGTATCAGATATATATACAAGGGAAAAAAATACACACTTATCTCCCTTTGCCGCCCCCCCCCCCGGTGTCGGTGGACGATAGAAAACCGACACCGGTGTCGGCGGTTAATGGAATGCCGACAGCGGTGTCGGTGTCGGCAAATATTTTGTCCGACACCTCACCCCTGCATTCTACACTTTATCTAACCCGATTACCCGTTTGGGCTATATGAACTTTACTACTACTACTAGTACTTACTTGACGAGGACAAATTGAATACTGAAGTGGAAGCTGACAATGATTGTAACCAATGTGATGATGAGTCAATTTAATGAGAAACATTGGAATATTTTATCAGATGCTTCTTTATGGGATCCACTAGTTCCTACTCATTTTTGGGTATAAATTATCAAATATACGAATTTTTTTTCAGAACAAGTATGGCCTTTCATTGCTGTGACAAGCAAGGCAAGATGCTAATGTTAAAGGAGATGTGCGCCAGCTATCCAAAGAATGAAGACCAGTAAATGGAATTTAAAGTAACGTTTATTTTCAAAATAACAAAATTTGACTTTGCTTTGCTGGTTGTTGCAGTTCTTAAATGCTCTAAAGGTTAAATAATAATGTGTAATTTGGCTGACTTGGCTAGTAATGATGTCCAGCCTTATTGACGCCACCTACTTAACTAATAATGATGTCCAGCCATATTGACGCCACTGACTTAACTAGTAATGATGTTCAGCCATATTGACGCCACTGACTTAACTAGTAATGATGTCCAGCCTTATTGACGCCACTGACTTAACTAGTAATGATGTCCAGCCTTAGTGACGCCACTGACTTAACTAGTAATGATGTCCAGCCTTAGTGACGCCACTGACTTAACTAGTAATGATGTTCAGCCTTATTGACGCCATTGACTTAACTAGTAATGATGTCCAGCCTTAGTGACGCCAACGAATTAACTAATAATGATGTCCAGCCTTATTGACGCCACTGACTTAACTAGTAATAATGTCCAGCCTTAGTGACGCCACTTACTTAACTAGTAATGATGTTCAGCCTTATTGACGCCATTGACTGAACTAGTAATGATGTCCAGCCTTAGTGACGCCAACGAATTAACTAATAATGATGTCCAGCCTTATTGACGCCACTGACTTAACTAGTAATGATGTCCAGCCTTAGTGACGCCACTGACTTAACTAGTAATGATGTCCAGCCTTAGTGACGCCACTGACTTAACTAGTAATGATGTCCAGCCTTATTGACGCCATTGACTGAACTAGTAATGATGTCCAGCCTTAGTGACGCCACTGACTTAACTAGTAATGATATCCAGCCTTATTGACGCCATTGACTGAACTAGTAATGATGTCCAGCCATATTGACGCATATTGCTCAGTTTAGTAAAGTGACGTAATTTTGGTACGGGCTCGTTGACTTATTGGGTAACGTTTGTTCTTCATTCTCCATTTCCCCCATCTTCCCGCGAGCGCTTTTTTTTTTTACAAGTTTCAACACTTCGGCGTTACATAGGCTAGAAAGTGAATATTTGTTACTACTCGGTACGGATGAAATATGAGCTTTTTAAAAGGCATTAATAATTAGCTTTCAACTAAGATAGAACATAATAAATACTTTATTTAGCTATACAATCCATGCAATCTTACATGTGTATGATGCAATCCCCGTTGTGGCGAAAAAAGCTTTTTTTTTTATCACATGAGAACTTTTTCAAACAAAAAATGTCCCATTTCAGACTGAAAATATTGTATTCAAAAGGCCTATTTGTCGATTGTTCAGAAATTGGAGGATGTTTAAATAATAAACAACTAAAAAACATTAATACATTTTTTTTAAATGAATGTTACGAACTGATTAAACAATACATTTATTTTGGCCCTATCATGGCACCAATCATACATTTACGGCTAAGAATGCTCCTTTCCTGTTCTTATCAATACATGCACAACTAACCACTTATGTGTCAACCATAGTCAACAGTGTATAAATGCATGTGTCAAGTCAGAACGGAATGTTTCTATTATCGGTAGTTATCTGTTTGTGTAGCCCACTGTATGTATACGAGTAGCTAACATATCTACTAAAAAATATTATACATGTACTGTAAACGACTGCAAAAGCAAAGATTGCATCACAGCTGCTTTAAAAATGGCCCGTCCTCTAATGGACCAAGTGGTTATGTTATTTTTCACTGCCATATATCGATACATTCGCAAAAATGATACAATTTTTAAATATTTTTTTTTAAATAAATGAGATGAGATATTTTAACAATTACATACTTGATTTGTATTTACGGTTTGAGTTCTTAAGAATACAATGAACACTTCCGGGAGGGATTGTCTCATTGGGGAGGATTGGGATTTATTACATCCGTTTGCTAGACATGTCACATGTACAATGGACTTTGTTCGCTGAAGCTTAATTGGCCCATATTTTCACAGAGCAGAATAGGGTGTATTTTAGCTGTTCCCATGAATAGGACAACATAGCGACCACTTCACGATCAGAAGCCCCCCCCTCCTGTACAAACAGTGCCGCCGAGAGGGGGGGGGCAGGGGAGGGGACAAGTGCCCAGGGGCCCGGCGTGTTTTAGGGGCCCAGACTGAGATGGCCAATCAACTTTTGAAAATATCATAATCAGCAATTTGTCGGTGGGCCTGTGTACAAATGCTATAAAATCTAATGCTTTCAAGGCTTCGGCAGGTATTTGTTGCCATCCCGAGATTTACAAAATCATTTTCCTAAGGGCTCGTCCATTTATTACGTCGACAACTTAGGGGAGGGGGGGGGTATAAGAAAGTTTGACAGTTGTTGACATGGGGGAGAATTTTTTGACGTAAACAATGTCATTTATGGATAATAAGCTCCAAGATATGAATACTTTTGCAGAGTAGAGCTGCTACCATTCAGGTTTGGTGCTAAAGTACCATAACAATTAACAATTGTTGGTCGATAAATGCAAATATAGTTCAAGGCAAATTATGTTCTCCGATGATTGAAATAAATGGATGATGTCTAAAACGTTAATAATTTGGCAGATTTTATATGAATTTTAGTATCAGAGTACATGTACTAGTATATTTAAATTAACTCCCTTGAAACTATTTTTAGCCATTACACTTTTGAAACAAAAACAAATTAAATTTTTTTAATTTTCTAATTTGTGTATTAGTCTGCGTATTTGTCAGATATTTCTGTCGGCAGAGCGCTCATTCGGCATCTAAGCTTGTACAGTATGTTTTAAGATGTGAAATATCTCAACCGTTTTTTGTGTGTGGATTTAACAAGGCTGATAATCGCCAAACCATTCATTTTGATAGTAGCATAGGAAGGGTAATGTGGCCATACAGGACGCCGTAATATGTATATTCAAAACAATTTTTAGCATCTATACTGGCCTAGAGTCTAGACCAGTGGCTCCCAAAGTGGTCCGTGAAAAATTACCATTCATTTGGTGTCCCTGAACAACCTTAGGGGGTCCGCACATGTAAAATAGTAAAATTATAATCCAATTTTATTATTATGGAAATTAAAATAAAAAAAAACAATAAACAAACTAGCAGCGCACGCTAATTAAATTAATAACAAGCATGGCACGGTGCGAGACAAATGACCAATATACGTTTATACTTTATACAGGAATGAAATGACGTCACTGCATGCACTTGTCTACAATATAAACATAAACTATACTAGAATTGTACATCGTGCATCAAATTTAGTTCTATGTCATGCTGATAGAAAGTGTATAAACCAATTTTCTCAGTCTTAGACAAAAAAGATAATGATTTGAGAAAAAGTTGCATTTTTGGGGGGGGGGGGGGGGGAGGTAAGAAAAAAAAATTATAAAAAGAATTCTATTTAATATTTCCAAATATTTCCAAAAAAAAAATTGGACGTTTGTTTGAAACACACCCATTAACATTTGTGCAAAGTTATTTTACGATATCTACAAAAGATTTTAAAACTTGGTTCTTTGAAAATTTTTGAAAATATGTCTTAAAATTACACTTTTTTACCCAAAAAAGTCACAAAATACATTTTTAAATAATTTTTTTTATATTTTTTTTTCATTTCTTTGTTCATTAATTGGTATGTTGTATGCATGTGCCAAAAATGGCTAGTGTAGCTTAAAAAATAAAAAAAATATAGAAAAAACAACTAGCAGAAACCTTAAATGCCCCATGGACCACCTTAATCGTGTGCTTCTTTTTTCTTACAGAATTTTAAAAAGTAACGAAAGTACTTTTAAATAATCATGTCTGATGGATACAAGAGGAAACACGAGAGTGGATTTGAGAAGCGGAAGAAAAAGGAGGAGAAAGAAAAAGCATCGAAAAAAGTCGGGGTTTGTTACTGCAAATTATGAGCAGGGACACCGATTACATTACTGGTAAAACTAGTAATACTAGTGATAATGACATTTCATTTACTTCTTCTACCAGAATATACACTAACAATCCCGAAATACCAGAAATAATGTTGCCGGACTGTACCCTTTTATTGCATGCAAATAAACCCTTTTTTATGCGTCTTATTTTAAATCTTAATTAAACGTCAAATTACGCTTCTTAAATAAACAGAAAACCTCATTTTAAACCCGGGCAAAGCCGGGTACTTGCAACTAGTTTTAAAATATGCCACAAAAACTCTCAATAATGTGATTACTGTAAAATGTAAATTAATTATAATTTCTTTAAAATATTAAATTTAAGAAATAAATCAAATGAATTATGAAAATGAAAATGATACATATAAATTAAAATGAATTACAAAGTTAAAAAAGTTAAACAAAGTTAAAATTTTAGGGGGGGGGGGGGCAGACTGGAAATTCAAGGGGGGGGGGGCGCAGCCACCCCTTAAAAGTTTTAGGGGGTCGCTGCCCCCCTGCCCCCCTGCTCCGCCGCCAGTGGTTGCGGATGCACCTTTCTTCTTTCTGATCATCAGAAGATTTCTCCATGAATTGCCTCAAGCAAGCAGCAAGACTGTTTTTCTCATCCACTGAGACACGTTGAGAAAAGAGAACCAAAGGAATGAGTTCTGCACTAAAAAAGTATATTTTATAATAAAATTTGATTTTTAGAATTAATTTGGGGGAGGCTGCAGCCCCCTAGCCCCCCCCCCCCGGGTACGGCCTTGTATATATATATATATCTGAAAAGAGCTCTTAGCTGTCTGTTAAGTTTACAGTATTACACCGACTCTTGGAGTCGGGAGTCTGAACAGACCCGTACAGTGTTGATCCCTCGTAAGGGAATGGACCACGATTAAAAAATGCATCTCCTTTTATACTATTGGGCCCTCTCAATCTGTTCCCTACTTCCCCACATAAATAAAAGTCAGATGTGTAACACAGGCGTGGGTGCTATAAATTACATTCCATTCCATCTCCTAAGCAAACGGGCAAGGTACCTTATTAAATGATCAGGTGCGGTCAACTTGGTATCCAGAGTTGACCGCTGCGCTGACCTAAAGCAATTAAACTCCGGAAGCGACAGAAAATGGAATGTGGGAGGAAGGGGGGACAGGTATGGGCGTTTCACTGCGTCCCATGACATGGGGTATTATTTTGATCCGTGCACATTTATAGGGGGTGGGTGTCATAATTCCTTTAGGAGAGGGAGTGGTGGGGGTATGAAAAGGGGTGTGGAGTTAAAAGGGGGGGGGGGTTGATGCTACACGGAAGATGTCTTAAATAAAGTCTGTGACAATCTCTCCTTTCTCCAGAAGACAATCTTCCTGTGTAGGACCTTTATTGGTAATTGAAACAAGGGATGGGGGTTAGCCTCAGAGCAATTATCTAAATGGCAACATTTTAAGCGTAAACCTCCATAACTTAAATCCCCTAGCTTCTAATACAATTTACATTTTATACAACAATAAGACCTCATTAACAAATGGTCCTTAACTGGGGGGGGGGGGGGAGATAATGCAAAAGAATTTATTCCGTAGGTCGTTACTGCCTACAAATACAATGACATACACATGGGCGTCGCTAGGAATTTTTCCAGAGGGGGGCAAAATAATACGTTTTTTTATTTTAACTGACAATGCCATACAGGTTTATTTCCTAATTAAATTCAAGTTTAACATTAATTATTTATATTGACATAAATAAATGTATTTGAAAACTCAAACATTTTGACTACAAGCACAAGCATGTTCCGATTTCAATTTCTTTTTTGTTTAATTTGGCCTTCTGTAGCTTGAATTGACCTTCGAAAATGTTTTTGGCGTTCAGGTTTTTTTTTTTAATCTGGCAATTCTTGTTAGTTTATAATCGTCAGCCACTGAGTGAATTTTTAAATTTATCCTAAATTAATATAAAAAGATGGATATCAGAAAAAAATTGTATAGGCTCAATAAAACGAAAAGTAGAGAAATCGCGGGATTCCGAAAAGCCGTTATTCGAAGATTTTAGGGCGTCTGCAGCATCTGAATTATCATATGCATTGAGGACAACAGTACAAGTTCAACAGCCAGACACAACTGAAGAAACTATTTCTAATTTGATTGTCGCTGTCACTTCTTCATTTCCTAAATTGAATATTGGAAGGTATGTCTTGACATAAGACCTTTCAAATGAGTTGAAATTGCTGCTGATCACAGAGGTTTTAGATATGCTTGGTTATCAGATTATTCATCGTGGGTTGTATACTCGAAAATGTTAAAAGGTGCCTTTTGCAAATGTTGTGTGTTATTTCCACAAAAAGTAATTCCAGGAGTTCAGGGCGCCTTTGTCATCAAACCATGCACAAAATGTAAAGATTTAAAGCACAAGGCACAAAGGCTCTTATTAAGGATGCAAGCTATTTTGTTGCACTATTGGTAGCCAAAGCAGTTTCTATAGATGAGCAGTTGAACTCATCATTTAGAAGACAAATTCAAGAAAATTGCAACAAACTGGGTCCCTCCATTTCTACAATCTTTTTTTTTTTTTTGCGGCATGCATGATTTGGCACTTCGTGGAAAAAAATCACATTCTGGTATTTTTTACGACCTGTTAGAGTTTCGTGTTGAATCTGGAAATGAAGTTCTAGGTAATCATTTGTCAACTGGTTCTTGTAGTGATAAGTATATCTCGGCAACCAGTGCCGCCGGGAGGGGGGCAGGGGGCGAATGCCCAGGGGCCCGGCGAGTTTTAAGGGCCCGGACTGAGCTGGCCAATCAACTTTTGAAAATATTATTATCAGCACGAGAGGCCAGTGATAGCCCTGCCCAGGGGCCCGAAATTTCTGTCGGTGGGCCTGTCGGAAACTACACAAAACACTATGATCAAAATGTGTGGGTCTCTCTTGCGTGAAGACATTGTTCGTGAAGCAAATAATTCAGTTACAATTTCTATGCTTTCCGACGAGACAATAAAATTTCAGGCATTGAGCAGATGTCACTTGGTGTTAGATTTGTCAAAGAACACCATAATTACAAATTCATTAGAATTTGGATTAGATACAGCCCCGTAGCGTGAAAATTCTACAGCAGGGGGCAGTCATTCTACAGCAGGGGGCAAGCAATAGCAGAGGGGGGGGCAGGTTCCCCTGCCCCCCGCACGCTCCGGCCTGATTAGATATGACAAATATTGTTGGTCAAGGATAAGATGGGTGTTCTACAATGGCAAGTAAAGAAGGAGCAGTCAAAGCAATAATTCGAAAAAAATACCCAAAAGCAGCAATTGTACATTGCAGTTCACATAAATTATATCTTGTCGTGAACGATTTAAATAGTGTGAATGCTGTACGAAACACAATAGGAAAAATTAAGTCAATTATAGTGTTTTTCTGAGAAATTAATCAGCGAAGAAAACCAATTCCAAATGTTCCTTTGCTATGTGAAACTAGATGGACACATAAATATAAAAAGTTGCGGATTTTCGCTGAAAATGTGACAGAAATTGTTAAACAACTGAAATATTTAGAACAATCTGAAAAAGCAAGCAAGTTGCACATTAGTTACTTTCTGTTGTTAGAGGTTAGGTTTGGGGTACATTTGTTGTTTGTTTAGTTATTTTACTTTAATGTAATAAACTTTCAGGAAATTTAGTTCAGTTTCATGACATTTTTTCAAAATGTGGGGGGGGGCATATGCCCCCTTGCTCCCCCCCTTGAATGCGCCCATGTAATACATGTAATAATGTGTTAGGTATAAGTACAACAAATAAGAAAAACATGCAAAAACAGGCATTCATACCAGTTAAAGCGAGTCCACTGATTGACTCTTTCTTTCTTAATCGTTAAGTGAGTTTAGCCACAACTGGTTAACAAAAAGTTTATTTACATTGGACGCCTACTCATCAGGTCTGCCCCTACGCTACCCCTTCCCTTGATACTGTATTTATTTTTGCCTATATCCATTACTGCCGTTGCAGCATGGATTCCTAAATCAACCTGTCGGCGAATTTGGTGTCGCGTTTTCTCCCTTTCAACCGTTTTCACCTTTTCCCGAATCCTGCCCTCCACCTCTCTGTACAGAAATCTACCCTTTCTTAGGTACTGTTTGGACCGTCCTTAAACGTATTAACCCGTCCACTAGTCGTCCGTTCCTTAAACATATCCAGCGTTCTATACCACGTTGCGTCAGTTTTCTGCTGATTGAGAAAACCTAAACTGGTTTAAGTTTTGAAAAGCTCCTCGCACACAAACACACAGAAAATGAGAAATAATTGCAGGCTCAGTGAGAAGAAGCAGATTCTAGCAGATTCAGCAATGAACTTCAAAACAACAAATACTGACCACTCTTTGTCAAGATCAATATCTGCTGTCTTCAGATGTCTTCTTACCCTTGACATGGGCGTACTCGGAGGCAAGGGGGCATTTGCAGCAACAAGAGTAGCAGCAATGTACCGATTGAAGGGTTTTATATAAACATGCCATCAATATTTTAAGAATAAATTAATAGTAATACTCATATCCTTGAGCTTTTAGTTGGTTTCCTCCTTAAAATGTATATTCTTTCAATAAACTTCGTCTCTAATTTCATGAAGCCACGTGACTATACGCGTCCCTTTTTTTTTTCGAGCGTTCGCAAATAACTCCAGATTGATCCCAACAACTTTCAATTTTATTTATATACATAATCTCTCGACGCTCTGTATGGTGGCACCCCTATGTTGTGCCCAAATCTTAGGAACACTTCTGGTAAAGGTCTATCTTAGACTGATGATTAAGGCATTTTAATGAGATAAAGTAATTTCATTATTTTATATTAGATTACCTTCACTTATGATCTGTTGGTCAATGCGGTCATGTCAGTCAGCAGATCTTTTGTAAGTGACCAGTCTAGTCTTTTTCCCAATAAGCCTCAGATGATTCAATATGAATACAAATGTCACATTGGGAGTATTAATATGTAATAAACTGGTGGAGGAATGAAGTCGTTGTAGTCATGGGAGAAAATGTAATAAAATAAATCTGGTTTTATATATTATGGTGTTTGACTTTATTGTGTTGTGTCTTATTGGAGGATTCCATGATTACTAACTTCAATTTAATTTATAACCTCATTTATTACTTTTTGGTTATTTTTGTTCAATGAATATTTTTGGCTGGTTGTTCCACTAGTTTCTGCTAAATTGATTGTCAACACAGTTGGTTCATAGAAAATATACAGAATCAAGGTGATTGAAGTAAGAACTTTTTTTTCAGTTAAGGTAAACATTAGCATTTCCAATTGTACACTAATATTAATAAAGCACTTTTAATATACTTTAAAGTTAAACATGCTATGTATGTATATATAATTGTGAACTGAGACAAAGTGAGGGAAAACAGTGATTATATTGTAGAAATTAGCTATCAATCATAGAAAGCCATTTTTCTTTTTCAATTTTTACTTCGCACTCAAAAAGTTATCTTTACAACAATTGAGATTTGATAAAATATAACTTTCATTACCTAAGCATCTTGAAATTCTTTTGTCCTAAAAGATGGGTACAAGTCTTATGACCCCCATAGTGCCATCATAGAAATAAAAAATGCAGGATAATGTATTATTTCCTTGATAAGAATGTAATGTAATTTGAAAACTAAAAAGTAAATTTAAGCTTGGCTGCTTGCTGAACTTCAAATGGAAAAACAAGCATGTTAACAACTGCTTTAAAATTATACATTATTGCTTTAAGCAATTTTTACTCTTAGCAACCCGTTATGAAAACTGGTTTGTTCTTGTGACCAACTTTATAAAGAACTATGATGAAAGTAATAGATAAAAAAATTTGATAATGTTAATTTTAGATATCCCCCTTTTACTTTGCTCATTAATAAACTTATAGTTTTGTAAGATATAAAGAGTTTTAATTATGCATACACAGATTCATAAATTTTAAATCTACAGTATGTCATGACCTACTGCACTCTTGGCTATCAGAACCTATTTCAAATTTCCGGCTATCAAGTCGATTTCACTTTATTCTGAGCCATAAAACAAGATAGTTTTTTGTAGAATTTATTTACTGAACAATGAAAGAAGCATTAAATTACAGACATCATTACATGTACAAGTATACACATTTAATATTTATATATTTGTTAACAGTCTAACTTCAAAACTCACAACTATCAAATTAGAAATTCTTTAAAAAAAAAAACTGTTACATAAAAAATGCATTCAATATTTTTTATATAAGAAATTACGTCTGAGTCAGTGTTTAAGCACATCAAAATCTTGCATAAAGAAAAAAAAAAATTGATAAATATTTTTACTTAAATGGCTTTGCATAAGAAGACATTTGGGAAGGGAAAAATATATTTTTCTTCAAATCTTTGTATTTGAAATAATATTATCATTAGTAATGCTGTCACAATGCTTTTTGGTAAAAAAAAATTAAAAAAAAAAAAAGAAAATTGTTTATATAGACTTTATAAAATGATTACCTAGTATATACAAATGGAAAAAAAATTAAGCATGCATAAATAATTCAAAGTAAACTTATTGCAGATTAAATGCAGTATACAGGACTTATTATAGATGGATAAAGGCTTGATAACAAAAAATTTCTAGCCCACACATTGACAGCTTCAATACTAAAACATTTTTCAATAAAATAAATAACTTTTACATGCAAACAAAAATTCTAATAAAAAGTAAGAATCTTTAAACTTAAATTAAACCAATAGAAATATAAGTTTTCTTTTATTCATTTAAAATATTTTTTACCATCGATTTAATTTTAAAAAGGTTATTTTTTTTAATCGCTATTGATCAAATTATTTTGATTTAAGAGACAAATCATTCATCATTAATTAAATTAAAAAAACGAACCATGTTAAAAGATTCTGGACAGTTTTTAAAAAAAGGACAACCTCAGTAAATGATGTTTTTTAAATACTGTTGAGCACCAGAAATGAATTGTTACCTGCTATTTCTTTTGATACTCAGGGTCAGCTCTTGTGACTAGCATATTACCAGTTTAATATATTTCTTTCATCCATTGATTTTTTTTATACATATCAAGTTACTTTGTGACTTTTACAAAAATGAATTATTCAATGCTGAAATAGTGACATGTAGAGATATTTCCTGATTAAGAAAAAAATCTCATTGAAAGTTATTAAAATTTGTGACCTGTTTCTGAGAGTGAGACGAACCATTAAGTAAATATGGAGATAACATCAGTACAACATGACAGCTGATTAAATAATATAGTAAAACTGATTTAAAATGAATGAAAAAATAATTAATCATACTCATATTTGTTTTATTCAATATAAAAAGATCTATAATTAAGATTTTGTTTAATACATGTATTTAGTCCTAACATTCAAATAAAATGTATTTAGTTTTAAACTTTTTCTACAGTAGCAACTGCTTATCAAAAAAATAACTTAATAGGTAGTACATTTTTTTTTATTTTATCAGCCTATTAATTAATTTAAGATGCTAAACAAATAAAATTCTCGCTAATTATAAATTAAAATAAATCATATAAAAAATCATTGAAATAAAATTTCAGAAAGTTGCGTTCATTAAATATTCACAATCATAATGCACAAAATAAATTCAACAAGATCAGGGGAGATTTCTATGGAAAGACTAAGTTGTATCTTTTTTTTTTTTGAACACATTACAGAAATTATCATCTGTCAGTAGCTCACAGCAATAAAATAAATGTTGGGAAAAATGAGTTGTTATTTTATCAAACAATCTGTCACAAAAGAAAAAATAATTTTCAAAACATTAGCCCGCCCCAATAGGTGTAAACCCTCCCTGATTAGAACAATTCAGACTGACAAGAAATAACTCCAGCATCTGAATGTATGAAATAGATTTATTTATATATATACACAAACACTGACAAAAAAAAAACAAAGAAAAATTATACAAGATGTTACATTACATAAAAAAAAGATCAGCATGACAAATATTTTAGCATTCAAATACAATTTTTCTTTTTTGTCTGCTTTAAAATGTAGTCTCTTTTTATAAACTTAATAATATTTTAAGTGTCACACTTAAAACTTATGTTCAATACTAAAATTCAATAATTTTTTTCAAATATCACAGAAAATCAGGATCTACATTCCTTAAGTCAACTATGACTGCAATAAACATGAGTATTAAAATATGAGACTTAAAAGTTTGAAACTTTATTTGTCAACATCAGTTTCTGATTTGGAAAAATCAAATACAAGAAAACAGAAAAAACTAGAAGTAAAAGCACATAATTGCACACCTTAAATGGCCTAAAAATAGTCACACACTAAAATATTTTGAAATTATGCTGAATAGAAAATAAAATGGATCTTGTGTAAAATGTTTGTCCAGCTATGCTAAGAAACATCATCTGATAAAATTACTTTTTCATCTGTAATTAACGATGTCTTAATGTCCTGTGGTGAACCTATGGAAGAGTAAGTTAAAGGGCTACTGGCACTATTGGTTTTCTCAACAGGAAACTCAGAAGTACAGATAAAAGGCAAATCACACATCTCCTCTTCTCTTTCACAGTCTGATTTTTGGTCACTTAAAAGCTTCATGCGTTTAGCTGTCTGAAATCATAATACAACAAACAAAAATATAGTTATTATAAACTTCAAACAAGAAAATTAAATCAATAATTGTAATGATCCATGTTATTAAATTTGTGCAGTTCTCAATTTCAAAGAATGAACTATTTGTTTTCTTAAGAGGATATTTGTATTAATCAGCTGATTTGAAGCCAATGTGTTAACAAGCAATATGTTTTCCAGCTAATAAGTCATAATGACAAGTTTTACACACAGTGCCTTTTATTTTTTTTTAATGTCAGAGATCTTAAAAGTTTATTAGTCAAAATTGTAATACTGGAACAATATACACATATTTGTTCTCTTTATTTAGGAGAAACATTATGTTCTGATCTACAATCTTAAACTTTGAGTTTAGCAACTGTGAAATTTAAAAAAAAAAAAATAAAAATGTGAGCATTAAAAAAAATTAACAATAGCTTCATCAAATGGAAGTGATTATTTTTTTTAACCAAAACAAATGTGTAAATAATTAAGTTAAGCAATTTAAATAACTATAACTGACACAAATACAACAGCCCTGTTAATGTTAAATGTTACATGAATAATCTTTACAAATTAAGATGAATTTGAAAATATATACTTTAAGTGTTATACAGATTAAGCTGAAGTAAATAAAGTTATCAATGGATTACTTTGAACTGAACTAGAATAAAATACAAACATCTTGCTATTTTAACATGTACCCATTTACTGCTGAAATTTTTCAAAAAGTACATTAAGTTCTCATTATTTATTGAATAAACAGCAAATAAAAGTAAAAACAACCTAACAATTTTTTTTCAAATGTTCAGAATGTTGAATATAAAAATTAAAAGTAAATAATAATCTACGTGTTTTCTTTAATGAATTTTTTTACTCAAGAGACTTCTACAAATGTCCTTAAATTTATTATCAGAATAGTCATTTACTTTTTAGCTCATTTTCTTTAAGGACATTACATCTGAACAGTAGTAGACTTAAAAGCCTGATGCACTTCACTAAAAAACGTAAAAGGTACTTACAACTTCTCTAAGCTGGGCCTGAAGCTTATGTTTATCTTGAATTAATTTATCGATTTCTTCCATATTTTTCTGATTTTTGGTACTTGTCATTTCCAATACAGCTAGGGTAGAATCTTTCTCACTTATTACAGCTTGAAGAGCTTCTTGTCTATGAAAAGAAAATAGATGAACTCGTTATCCTTTAAAATACTCAAGTACAGAGAAATGTCACTGTAACGAAATTGACAGGAATAATTTATTCATTAGACTGAATTTTTGTTTCCCTGAAATGGGGAGGGACATCAATTTGTATTTCTCTCTTTTTTATGTACATTGTAGGTATGAATGCAAAGATATTTATACCTTCTTACTCAATGTCAATCCCACACTGTCAGTATCTTCAATAATTTTTTTTACCCGCTGAGCTTAAAATTGACTGCTAAACCTGAAATTTTTCCCCTCGCATGCTGATATATTCCAACAATTTGATGAATATGGCTCATTGGTTGATAGTAAATTACAACACCTAGTCAGCCATTAGTGTGATTTCTTGTGTGAAATCTCTCCTTCCCCTAACCCACTCATTATCTGTTAAACTAAAAAGATGTCTTTAGCATGGTAAACTCAGGCCGATTTAAAAAAGAAATTGAAATTGGGCAAAAAAATATTGGCAAAAGGCTTATTTTTTATCAATGCTGAAAGTAAGAAATTTTGTACCTTTTTTAGCAGATGCTATATAAGTGAAAGGATGGAATTTTTTTTTTGCAATACTGAAAAATTCATTGCACTGACATTCATAACAATGACATTTCAGTGTCTATGTATTCAAACAATGTGGTTGGACAATTTTTTTAAAAATAAAATGAAAAGTTAAAATACTTCATTTCATAAACTTCCTCCAAATGTTTCTGCCTTTCAGATTTAAGTTTACTCAGTATGGAATCTTTTTCAGAGACCTCCTTCAATAATGTTGTCAGTTTGTGTTCATGCTCTTGGGAATTTAGTTGTAAGTTTTCTATTTCTAGGTTCATGTCCTTAATCTGAAAAATGAATGGCATTGAGTATTGCAATGAAGATTTTTTTAACAGTATAAATAGCTCAATACTCTAAAAGTAATTCAGGCCTTACTAGTTTGGTTGTTTGTTTTAAAAAATTATATATTTTTTTTTTTTTACTAATTATCAATTTAAAATGAAATAACTATAAACATAACAAAATAATTATTTTGACAATTCAAATAAGGTTTTAGAACAGCAGCTCAAGAATATGCTATCAATTACTAAAGCATACATACAGCCATTTTAGAATCTTCTAGCTGAGTCTGTAAATCTGCCATGGCCATTTCTCTCTCTGCTGTAATAATCACACTTTGCCTCAGCGCTTCTTCAAGTTCTTCAACTCGATCATTACTCTTTTTTATCACTACCTATTTTATGCGAAGAGAAAAAAAAATAATAATCAGATACATATTAAAATTAAACAAAAAAAATACTGATGAAGCAGAAACTTGAAAAAAAAAAAAGAATTTTTTTTTATATTAAAATATTCATTATTACTAAAATTATTTTTTTAAATGATGTGTCATATTCATGAATTCTAAATTTTGGTATTGTAATTTTTATATTTACTGTATTATCTCATGAAAATTTCAAGATGACTTTAAAAAAAGAAATACTGAGCAGATTTTCAGTAATAAAAATTCCTTCTTTTATAATTTTAAACCAAATGGAAATTATAATTCACTGAACAGATGATTTATTTGAAATTGTATTTCCATATTAACTTTCTAAAGAAGGTGTACTATTAGGATTTTTTTGTTAATAACTTTGCAAACTTTGCTAACTCAATTAGCGCAAAATAAAGAAAAAGTAAGTAAAAAAGAATATCTGAAAGTAATACAGAGCTAGTCAAATAAATTATTAAAAAAGAAAAAAAATAATTCTATTGTAAAAAAATAATCTGCATTCATTTAAAGTAAATAATGAGTCCAAGAAATAAAACTACAATAATAAGTAAAAAAAAAATGTGACTTGACATTTTTAATGACTACATTTAATGAAAGATATCAAAGAATTATAATAGATTTATAAATAAATCTTACAGACAAGTGTGAAGATTCATCAGTCATTGAGTCTTCCCTTTTTCTGGCTTCTTCCAATAACTGGGCATTTTTTTTCTTTTCTGTCTGTTGACTTCTTTTTAATGTTCCCATCTTCTGCTTATACTCTTTTACAACCCTTAAAAACAAACACAAATAATTAAAAAAAAGAATAATGTGTAATAATTTTTTAACTATTAAAGACAAATTTAAATTATGCGAAAATAATTTAATTAGAACATGTTGAAGTTTTGAAAATGTTATGAAATTCTGGATGTCTCTTTGCAGATTCTCTTCTGAGCTAACACGTGACAGGGAGGGACTTGTGGCAGAAATAATAAGGCTAGGCTCTTAACATTCTACTATTGTGATTAGATAATGTATAAAAAGTCTCTTCAATTAAATTTTCCCTCAGACAATTGTTTGTTACATTAACAAAGCTAACATAAATGGTAAAAATGATTTTTACTCCCTAATTTTTAGTAATGACATTGTTTGAAATATTTATATAGAGCTTGAAAAAATGATTTTTAGACTTATTTCTGGGCCAAAGAATGTTCTATGAAAATGCATGCTATAAATGTTATACATACTCTTGCAAATCTTTAATCTCATTATCTTTTTCATTACGCTCTGCTTCAGCTTCTTTCACCATTTCTTGTAATTTGTCAATTTCAGCTTGTAACTGTTTACATTCTTGTTTATTTAAGTTAGCTGGTTGTCCTTCTTCTTTTTTCTTTAACAACAATTCAGACTTTTCCTAGATAAAAAAAAAATAAAATTAAAATAAATGCTGGCTAATACAGAAACATTAATTTCATCATTACTCATCTGTTAATGTCAACAAACTCATTTAATGCTGAATTATATTACTGTCACATTTGAGTTTTTTTGTCATCCTTGATACTATTTAAGAGTCTTAGCAGATTTGTTTTTGTCATGATCTTTTTTAACTAAACAATAAATGGTCTTTAATGTGAACTAAATAGTTTAATGTTAACTCTTTGAGTGTTTTTATATTTAAATTATTTGTTAACACATAAATAAAAGTTAACATAAAAAAAAATTCATTATTAAAACAGAAAGGAAAGGTATAAATAACTATACATCCACTGCTTTAGAAAATCCACGGACAAATTAATAAACTGTGAATTTTTTTTTTAAATATAAAATTTTGAATTTTAACTGCAAAGATTTTTTTTAACTTGCTTTTTAATACTCTTTATGAGTGATATTTTGTACCATTTGTTTCTAGATGAGTCCAGATGTAAATTTTTATTTAACAACGTTTACCTTTTCATACAACAAAACTTTCTCTTTAGATTCTTCAAGTTCTAATGTAATCCTCTGAAAATCAGTTAATTTTTCCTGAAGGTCACATTCTAACCTTCGAATCTTTCCATCTTGTTCAAATTTAATTGATCGCATTTCTGCCTGTTGCTCTCTTAATTCACAAATCTTGGAAAAGAAATACAAAAAACAATAATAAACATCCAGTAAGAATAAACCTTTTTTGTATATGCGTACACAAAATTGCATAGAGGAACATGGAAATCTAATCAACACCTTCTGCAGCCAAAGTTAACACATTTTCTTGATATTAAGAATATTGAACAATAAAGAAGAAGCTATTTCAATTAAACCATAAATGTTAATAAGTTGGCAGAACTAAAACATAAAAAAAAAAAAAGAAATTTAGTAAAAGGTGCACCAGTAATACTCGCCTATAAGTCGATCTCGCAGATAAGTCGAGAGTATTTTTAAGCCTAAAATTATAAAATTTGTTATGACCTGTGCATAAGTCGAGGGTAAAACTTGAGAACTATCATATTCTTTAAATTTCATAATTATACCGCAGGACTGTTACTTCCCGTAATTTCATTAAAATTTGCATTTGTTAACGCGCTATATCATCATGCACTATGCACCAACCAATAAGCACGGGGTGACCAGATTCCAACCCTCACTATTGCACTGCAAGCACTCTACCTAATGAACTATCAAGCCACTTCGCCTCATTAAGATAAGAAGTCTAGATGCTATTAGAAAATTAGAATTGCTGTGGGTACAGAAACAATTCAATGCAAATTTAATAAAGAGCTTCAAAACGCTACACCAAATGAATTTTGAGTCTATGTTTCCAGTTTCCGCCATTGCCTGCATTGCCTTGCTATGTTGAGTGTACTTTGTTGTTACCCAAATGCTATGGAATATTGTGTTGCCAGCGTATAAGTCAACCCTGTTTTTTTAAGGCATAAATTTTTCGACTTATACACCAGTATCTACGGTTTTCTGGCAGGATTATTTCGATAAGGTAGCCAAGATGTACAGAATGATGAGGAAGGTACAAGTAGAAACTAGAGATGAATCCAGGCATTCCTTCTATAAACAAAAGAATGATCATGTCTAGCAAGCAAATGCTTAAGTCCCAAGTTCTTAAAATACTTGCCTCAGTTTGTTTAGATGTAAATTCCTTTTGCAAAGTTTCAATGTTTAACTTCATGTCATGCACCTTTTTAATATAAACATCTAGCTCTTCATGATGCTCCTTTTCCATTTGTTCTCGCTGATCTTTAAGTCTTAAAAAAAAATATCAACAAAGGTCACATGAATACATCTTTTGTTTTGATAAATGAAATAAAAACAAGTTAACAAGAAAGAAGTAAGTAAATGAAAGTTAGAGATGTTTATTAGTTTTTAGATATATATATTCTGCCATCAACTTAACAACAGCATGTATATTATTTTATGAACAAGAAAATATTTTGATAATTAACTTTAGATAAAATAGAGAGCAAAGGCCATAGCTTCATCGTTTTGTTTTTTTTTTGGATTTAAAAAGCGTATTCGATCATTGCATTATTTGCATACCGTTCAATTTGCTTTTCTTTCTCTGCAAGTCCTTCTTCTAAATTAGAGAGTGTGCTATCATTAGATGATTCTGTAAATGTTGAAGTCAGCCTGACACGTGCTTGTGACAATTGATCTTCTTTTTCTCGAATTGTATCTTCCAGACCCTCAATCTAAAACAAAGTTAAAGAAAAACATTCTGTAGAGAGGCCAGTGGATTCAGGATGAACAAGATACTTAGCCAGCTGAGGAATGTTTTTTCCAGGTAATCAAAAACTTTACTTTGTATTTCTTTACCTTAAACTTCAAAATATTTCACCTAAACAAACTTTTTCCAAAAGTAATAAATATGTTACAAATAGAAATTAATCCAATATTTACTTTTCTTTGTAATATGCCTACTCTGCTCGCTTTGATCTCCAACTGATCTCTTAATTCCATTATCTCAAGTTCCAGTTTGCGCTTTTCCAATTGGCAGGCTGCAGTCTCTTTATTTTTACGTTCAATAGTTCCATCTTTGACTTTTAGTCTTTCTTGTAAGCCTTCAATCTGCATAAAAATGTATAGAATAATATGTAATCTAAATTTAAATGAAAATAAATAAAGTGTTAACAAATATATAAAATATAATCTTTATTGAAGATCTATATCAAGAATAGTCACAAGGTAGACAAAAATAACAATGTTTACATCAGACTGCAGCATGGTTATCTGCTTTTCTTTTGATGCAGTCTGTTCTTTTAATACACCCATATAAGCTTCTCTTTCTGCCAGCTGATGTTCTGCTGTGTCAACTTTCATTTGCAGACCTACTATCTGAGTGTCTTTTTTACTGAGCTCATCTTTTAGTGCCTGGATCTGGCAGAAATATGGGAGCAGGTGAAAATATAACACAAAAAAAAGTTTAAAAGTTAGATATGAAATTCATTTTAGTTTGGTTAAGCCTTTCACAAGTAAATATTTTTAGAGAACACCGACACAAGTTTTTTTTTTTAAGCAAAAATATGATCATATTTCAGAAATAAATTTCAGAACTTAAGATCTAAAATATCAGTTAGTGATAGCTGATTTAGTTACAGAAAAATAGTTTTTTAAACTAATTTAATTTCTTCCTTAACAAATTACACAGATGAACATTTTGAGAACATTTGAAAAGTTTAAACGTAAATTGGTATCACAGAATATATGTTGAGTTCCTCATCTGATTATTCATATTTAATAGAAAATGCCTTAAGATGTAATGGCTGTCAATAACATATCACTAGTTTAACAATCAATGCAATATAACTGAAAAATATGTCTTGACTGAGTGCAATTTTTGAGAAAGAAATATTGAATGTTTTTTCTGTTATTTCATGTTTAATGCTAAACATTTTTAGCATCATTGACAATAATAGAGTTTCTTACAAGCAGTTTCTCTGTTTTAGTGTAATAACTATTGTGGTGGATGGTGTGGAAAAAAGAACTACAATAGATAATTTAATACATTTACCCTAGCTTCAAGTAGTGTATGTAACTTTTGGTCTGCTGGTGATTCTGAATCTCCTGATTTGTGAAGCTGATACTGCAAAATTTCCTGAGAAATACACACTAAAAGAATAAATGTATTGATTGACAACAATAATATTAAGAACATAATTGTGCTCTATATCCATGCTTGATTAAAAATAGAGAATGTATTTAGTCCAATTTTGTACTTTTTATAATTTAAAATTTTACATCATTTTAATGTTGAACAATTATCAACATCAATATAAGAAAAAAATGTTTTATTTTTAAGGCACAGCTGGACATAGTGTTTTTTTTTGTTTTGTATTATTAATAAATTTTTCTGTTATTCAGATATTGGTTGGTGTATTTTTTGTTGTTAATAAAATAATAGCACAATTAATAAATTCTTTACCTTCTCTAGACATGAAATTCTAACATCTTTTTCATTTACACAAAGTTCTAACATCTTTCTCTTCTGTTCCTCTTCCTTCAATAACACCTGAAGTGTCTCTAATTCTTTTTTCTCATCTTCCACCTTTAAATATTTTTTTTATGAAAGTTAATACAGCAGAAGGCAAAATTCAACAATGTAACTCAAACTGTGCTTTTCAAAGCCTATTAAAATTATTTACTCTCTGAAAAAAAAATATGGGGTATCCTTCCATAAGAAGAAAATTATGAACTTGGTGAAGAATGTAGAATATTGCAGCAACCAGGCTACTGTTTGATAAATTGTAACGAATATGCTTGGGACGCATTCTTTATATAAGGACTGGATAAGAGATGTGCACAATAGTGTCTAGGAGGCATATTATGTACTAACAGTAGTTGGGATATCAGACTTACACACTCTCATATAAATAAAGAAGAACTGCTGCACTTCATGGTTCATATAATATTTAATCACATAACACAATATGAAATAATTGGTAAAATAAATATACATGCAGGTAATCCAATATGTAAGAATACAAATTACATCCACATAATAATCCAATGGTACAGAAATAAAAATATCACATTTTATGAAACTATTGACTATTATTGTTTAACCAATACCAATTCTCACTCAATAAACATTACGCTACTATGACTCTCTTTACTACTGCTCTTTTACTTTTGCTTCTTTTTGACTGCCTCCTCTTCTTACAAACTGCACTTATATATCTGCTTTGGTAACAGCTCGAACAATCATATAGTTCTGTAAGTACAATTCACTGACTCTAGAAATGTCCAGACTCTGACCACATTTTTAGGACAGCTAGCTCAACCCTGTCACACACACACATATGCGTAACAACACTACCACACTATGACATAAATCAACTACCTTTTATTAAATACGAAGATATATAGACAGTTTTCTATGCTATGTTAAACTGATAAAATAATATATGATGATGATTTTACCTTCGTAACATTGATTCCCTTGCTATGTAACATTTCTAAGAGTTTTTTTATACTTTCATCTCTGGCATCTAATGTCTGTCTTTGGCTTTCTATTCTTATCTCTAATTCTTCAATAGTTTTTTTTAATATTACCATTTCACGGCACTGTAGATCTCTTTCCTAAAGAAAAAAAGAATTTAAGATTTTAAAACTTTCAAAACTCCTCGCAAGAATGAGAAAGCTAAAATGAAAAATTAACTTTACTTGAAAGCTTTCTTTTTTTTCTCTATTAATTGTTAATTAAAAATTAATTTAGCAATGAGATTATTCCAGATACTTTTTGTGCTGGATGCTCAACTGTCGATACATTTCATATTTTCTTTGATCTTGGGCAAAAATAGCCTCATTTAAGTATTTATACTTTTTCTACTGTTTAATTTCTTTTGTAATCTCATTAAAAGCAGGTGTGAAAAACATAATATATAATAATTATAATTGCTTGTCTAAGCATGTTAAAATAAATGCACAGTTAAAAAAAAACAGACGTGAAATAGTATTAATTTATTCAAAGCTTCTTTTGTGACGTGGACATAAGTTTTTGATTTTACAACACTTGTAGATTTTTTTATCTGACAAAACGTTGTTAAGGTAATAGGTTGTTTATATATTCATTATAATGTTTATATATTAAAAGAAAAAAGCATAAAAAAGTAACATACTTGTTTTAAATTTGACAGTTCTTGTGAGATTAATGATGCATTATTACTCAACCCCTCTCCTCTCTGAGATTCTTTTAAAAAGGAATTTCCTTCATATTCTTTTAATTGATCTTTCTGTTTCTGTTATGTAAAAATAAGATATCAAGAAATCTTAGCTATTTACATTAAGTGATGAAAACTGCAGTATATCTTAAATATCATGAATATCTAAAGCTGAAAAATAAATTATAATACTGCCTGAACAATTAGAAAACTCTAACTGAAATGCTCGTTAAAAAGGTTAAAAATTGTCACCTTTAGTTCTGTTTGAATAACTTTTAACTGCTCAGTCATTAGATTACATCTTGCTGCTTCCTCTTTTCTTACTGCTCTTTCTTTTTTCAGTTCAGGTGACCAGAATGTTTTTATTGAATTCATGCTAGATGACAGCTTTTCTCTAGTTTGATCCAGGTCTTTTTGAAGTTTGCCAACCTATGGCAATAATGTTAAATCATTCTTATTAAATAATAATTAGAATACTTAGAAATATATTCATAAATATGATATAGAATTTGATGATAAGATAAACTAGTCAGGATATTTCAAAAAGTTACAACATGTTTGCGTAAATAGTAAAATTATGGTTTATAAAAATTAATTATTAACAAGTATAAGACAAATAACAAAAGTTTCTCACCTCTTTATGTAAATCTGATATTTGTACCTGCATCTCAAATACTAGCGAGTTTCGAAATTCATGAGACGACTGTTCAGGCTGCATGTTAGATGAATGAGATAATAAAGGTATTGATGGTAATGTGGCCGATGGATAGTTATAATCAGTTCCCCTGTCTGTTGATCTTGATCTATTTGCTGAATGATGATCTCGCTCTAGTGAACGAGCACCCATATGAGGATAGTCTCTATCTAATGAACGATCACGACCAGTAGTATTGTATCTAATGTTACGATTTAAATGATTGTCCATTTGCATATTATACTGAATTTGTTCAAAATGTTTGTCCAAAGCTGATTCACCTAAAAACACATTTTCTCTCTCCATTCTATCTAAAGATCTGTCTCTCATTGAGTTCCCTAAGCTACTTGTACTGCATGCTCTTGCATGATTCTGGCCATTTGTTCTACTACTACTAATAGTTCTGCTATGAGTAGGACTGAGACTTTTAAGAGGAGTGTGACGAGGAATTGATCTACTATCTATAAATGTTCTTTGTGAAGGATTTAAACCATAGGTGACATTAAAAGACTGTAAGTGTTCTAATGGGAAATCTAAAGGTGATGATACCGCAAATTCTGCAGGAGAACCATCAGACATTGCTCTGCCTCTCTGAGGTCTTTCTAGAGAACCATTATCATAGCTGACAGCATAATTTGGGTTGCGAGCTGGACTAGTATTTTCACCATACATGAGTTGTTCTTGAGACCTGTTTACTGATCCACTCATGCGTGAAGTATCTATTGATGCAGAACTAGATGCATTGCGATTTTTGTCTTTCTGTCGGGATGACCTGTTTTTACTAAACATTTTGATCATTTTCCTTTCAATTATCCAAGATCAATCTCTATTATCCTAAAAAGAAAAAAAAAAGGAAATTTGTAATTATCACAAAGAAAATGTATTTAAGCATAAACAGGGGTGGCTGTGACTGCGTATGTCTTAGCTTGGGCTTTGCTGTGCATGCATGCTTGAACGTGTGCAAATGGTAAGGGGCGATGACTGACCACAGTCCAAGTAAGGTAGTGTGTCCATGACCATGGGAATGAGGTGTGTTAGTGAAAGTGGTAGTTGTTGATAGCCCTTGCTGTGCCAGGTTGTGATTTGAATATTGAGGAATAGCTCCGAGTTATATTTCTTCTTGTTGGAGTATTTACTAAGGAATGTATCAGTGTCAGTGATTAAAGGACTATTGTTTTTACATAATTATAAATAGTAGTAATAAATAGGTGAAAAATATTGATGTGTGATTTAAAATTAATTGGACAGCTGTTAGTTTAACTTTTGTCTAGTCTATAGATAATCAGGATGTTCATAGTCAGTATTAGTCCACTACGTATCTAAATATCTAAAGAAGTATGAAGGAAGAAATGCTGAAACTATCTGAACTAATGGAAACTGGTGTTATCCATGCTGAAAATGCACTTGATAAAGTAATGCCCAGGTTTGAGTTACCTTTTGAAAACTTAAAAGTGTTGTGACTGATGTAGTACCAACAATGATAGTAAAAAAACCAAGGTCTCACTTGTCAATTAAAAAGGAGCTGACAATGTCACCTTTCTTAAATTTTCACTTCATAATTAACCTAACACATCTTAAAGATAGATAATTTAGTATGAAAAGGTGTGAAAGAAAGTGTTGCAGATCATGAATGCAATTAAAACAAATGTCTAACATGTTTGTTTTTAGAACTTTTCAGACAAGCTGCGAGGAAGCATTGTGTAATATGCAATCAATTTATCCCTGTTGTGTGATGTATGAAGGTAGTCATCTTACAATGTTTTTTAGTCACTTCATAGACTCTATAATAAACTCTATAATAAAGCTTACAAAAGAAAAGTGAAAAATTTACCTATAATTAGAAAGGGCCACCCATTTGAGCTTTTGAAGGAAAGGAATTTTTTGTTTATTTGAAGCTTTTTGTGAATGATTTGAGGAAGAGGATAGTTATATGATCATTTTCAATGACTATTAACAAACATAAACACCAAAAAAGACAAGTTAGAAGAAACTGCAAAAAAAATTATAAGCATATTTGAAATTTCTCAAATAATACTATTAAAAAAAGTAGCTAAAGAATTGCTAAAGAATAGGAGTTTTCATAGAAGAAAGATGATCAGACATTGTAAATGTACCACAAATCATCTTCTATAAATGAATTTTGGAAACTCATGCAAGAATCTTGACATCCATATTTAATGAAAGCTGCTTGTAGTGCCATGTAATGTAAATTTTGATAGAAGACAATGCTGTGACTTATTAAAAAAACACGTAGTGGGCTATAGCTGACAAAATTTGAATTAATTAATGGGCTCATTATAACAAAAAACAGAATGCTGCTGTCAACAACCACATGCTTGGCCACCCCTGGCATGTAAAATCTTGTTTACACTATACAAGTGTTTTCAATTTGAAGTCATAGAAAAGATTTTGGTGGGCTGGAAATCTGAGAAATTGGGATGAAATTAATCATAAATTGTACACACAAAATAAGGGTGCTTATGTTTTTAACATGTAATACAACTATTTACATTTTGGTTACTACAAATGCAGAAATAATTTGCTCAATTGTCCCTTTTTAAAATAATAAAAATGAACATTTTTGACAGCTCAAGTCATCTATTTGTGTTATTGACTGTCTTCACTAAATAATCCAATAGCTAATGATTTAATTTTTAGATGAATCAGTGAGGATGCAGTTGAAAGTACACCTGGCATTATATTACGCAGGCCAAATATCTATGACAAGTGCTGCTCTAGTTATAGTAGAGCTGTTAAAAGAGCACTAAAAACTGATGCAATATTCATAAGAGGTGTTTTATGGTATTTAAGAGATTATTATTTTACTGTGATAATTTTTTTTTTTTAAAGTTTAAGTTCCTTTAACCCTAAAGGGCCATTGGGGCAGATGAAGTGTAGAAATCATGTTTCTGTAACCAGGGCAAATAAAGGGGTTGTGTGGTTAGCACAACGTCCAGCCGCCTTTACTTCACCCACTTAACTCAGGTACCTTTTTCATCAGAAATGGCACAGCACTATAAATCAAGATAGCAACATCATCATATTATTCAGCCAAGATAAATGAATGAATGTTGTTAAAAATATGGTTGAAGGACTACATGTAAATTAAAAGACGAAAAATTGCCTTTTTCTTTATCTAATGACATTTTTATTTTTCATTTTATGATGTAGGCATGTATAGGTCAAGTAAGTGTTTTTATCCACTGTGAATATCAGTATGGAAAGACTGTGAACTATTTTAGTTCTGATAACTTACCAGCCCTAGATTAATGTAATAACCATGAAATTTTACTGTATACATTTTTATTCAAAATATTTCAAATAAGTATTTCTGAATGGCAGAAAAAGGGCAAAAGGCCCTAAACTATTACAATAATTATTTGAATAATTTCACATATGAAATTACTGTAAAAAAATTTGTTTCACATTTCTTTTTAATAAATATTTTTTAGAAGTATGGTATTTCAGTGAGAAATAAAGTAATTTTCACAGGTCATGGCAAAAGTTGGTTGTAAGTCCCCTGAGTTCACCCAGCTTTAAATTTAAATGATACTGATATGCAGTTGTCACTCAATAGTGCCAATAGTCAATTGGCTTTGAATAGGTACCTGAATTTATTTGGGCCAGTAGCGAGTTTGGTGATGTAAAGGTGGCAGGACGTTGTGCTAGTCATACAGTCCTTAATATGTATACATATACAATGTAGTGGCTGAAGAAAAGGATGAATTTTACACTTCATCTGTCCCGATTGCACTTAAATTAAATGCAAATGTGAAATAACAATAACAAATGAAATACATTCTACTGTGATATAATTTTAATCAATAGTCCACTAAGTGAGAGAAAGACTACAAATAATAATACCTGCTGTTCATATTATAATCTGGGTAAAATGTACATACGACATACACATAAGTGCATATGCACGAAATCCTTTAGTTAGAAAGAGCATTGAGGTGCGTTGCCGAAACACTTAGTACATCCATCTCTATTACTGTTTCTTGACTTTACCCTCCATAAGCGCCACCTATTTCCGCATGTTCCAGAGATGTATTGATTCCATTTAGATTAATACGAGTGGGGGTAAGACAAGTGCTGGGCACATGGTTAATTATAATCACCCGAGAAGAGGAAACGAGAAAAAAAGCTATCTATTAAGCATTCATTATTATCAATTTTCTATTTGTTATATATCAATGTCTTTATTTTAGGTCCATCTAAAACGGAGTAAGGGCATTCGATCCTTATCATTGTCATAATCAACAAGTTACAAATTAAGCCTGCAAAAAGTTCAGGGACAGTGTTCTCCATCTCCGTCATATCGAGTAGTGAGAGGAAGCCAGTAACTTTCGCCTAGTGCAGTGGTCGGCAAACGTATCAGCCAAAGAGCCAAATATGAACATTACAACAATTAATTAAATAAGAAAAAGAAGAAAAAATAAAGGTGCCCCCCCTTGCTGGGTATTGGTGCCTCGGATCCCAGCTTACTTTGACCTGGCTACGGGCCCGCCACCCTTCTCATTTACGCCACTGCCTGCTATTATTTTTTAAATAATCAGCCAGTGTTTGCCAAGCCCGTTTTTATGCCATTCCACGCCTAAGAATTCTAAATATGCTACATTTAGAAATTAAAAAAATACCTCCCTTCTCTTATTTTCCTTTTGTAGGCAAGCGCTCCTCCCCCTTTCACATTGTTATAGAGTAGACCTTTAAATTATAAGTTTTATAACACTAGTTGCCTCATAACTAAACTATGCTACAGTGTTGATAATCACTGCAGTGTCTACATTCATCAGTTATTTGATACTTTTCGATTATCTCAACTTTATCTCTCTTTGCTTATAATGTCAAATATCTTTGACATTCACATTTTTTTTGGTCTGCTGTTTTATCCGTTAACTACCCCAAATGCGAGAAACATGTGTAAAACATTAATAACTAATAAAACCTGTTTGAATAAACCAAATATGATTCAAAACTACTAAAAAGCTTATCTGGTCTTAAGTTTTTTGTTCCAGAGTTAGTTTAACCTGTGGTTTAACCATATATATATATATATATATATATATATATATATATATATATATATATATATATATATATATATATATATATATATATATATATGGGTTTAACCTGGGTTTATAATTATTACACATTTTTAGTTTCGCATTGTAAAACTGTAGTTGTTATTGAGTCTGAACAGTAAAGAATTTATGTATAATTCCACTTTTAAAATACGTTATCAATGAATTGATATCTTATGATCACTGGTGCTGGCGATATATTTTTGGGATAAATTTTAGTGAAGCTGGTTCAAGTATAAAAATGCGATATTGAAAAAAAAAAGAATGCGTTTTTTTAGTTTTAGTACATTAGTTACTTCTTGATATGACAGTCAGTTCCATAACATTGACATTATGAATTGTGATAACATTACATTGTTCTAACTTTATCGATAATTATTATTTTAACACATATACTAGGTCTAGACTACAGTGTCTATAATCACACTATTCTCTATACTAAAACAATATTCTATTGACTTTAAGATAGCCACTTAAGGTAAAATCGTATTTTAGTCAGTTTTATTTTTGTGTGATTATTAATGAAAAACATCGATTTAATACTGTACATCGATTTAATACTGTATAGTCTATAGTCACCGTGTCTAAATCTAATAACTCTCTATCATCTATGTCACTGATTATATTACATAGTATGTAACATACTTTATAAACTTTATTACACAGGAAAAACGGAGCATATTAATACATTATTTTGAATATAATGTGCAGTTATACTATACTATAAGTACTTTTAGGGACATTTTACTTGGTTAAAAAACTGAACAGATGAAAATGAAATTTGAAGTTACAATCTGGGCGCCAGAAGTCAAAATAGATTTTGGTGTATGTCACTAACGTGCACAAAATTAAATCAATTTAATTGAAAACATTTTCTTAACACTAGAATGACGGATTATTTGAACTACCTTTAACGACTGAAGCAGTCATTTTGACCGCGGTAAACATTAACAAATTATGTCCTATAATAATTATTTTTATTATGTGTAATAACCAAAGAAACAATATCTATGGAATTTCAAATAGTATTCTTCAAAAAAATATACGTAAGTAATCACACTCTGTTCATTAGTCATCTTGTGTTTTGTTACGACAAAACGAGCATTGACGGCATGTGTTACTCCTTGCTCCATTTTTCACAGGAATGCCTGATAAAATTTTTTTTGTTGCACAGTAAGGCGATCTCAATTCGTGAACAAGATTCAAAATATAAGACCGCCTAGAAATGCTGGAGTATTTGCATAATCGAAATAATATAAATGCATTTATAGCCGCAAAGTCCAGAATATTGTAGAAGATATAGACAGGCTATCTTTGTGATGCTGATCTCGTTGTGAACAGGCGACTCAATTGGTATAGAACATCCACACCACACTTAGAAAAATTATAATATTGCACAGTTTCTGAAAATTTTTTTTTGTTTCACCTATTTCAACATGTTGATGCACGGTACTCAATATGCAGACATTCTTTTTTGGCTTGCAACGGTTAATTGTAAGGGTTTTTTTACAATTGACGAGTATTTTTGAAGAAAAACGTTCTGGAGTTGTGTCTTTACAAATTGATTCTGCCTTATCGTACCAACCAGAGGTGGGGTGTCGGCCAAAATGTTTGCCGACTCCGGTGTCGGCATTCCATCAACCACAGACACCGGTGTCGGTTTTCTATCGTCCACCGACACCGGTGTCGTTTTTCTAAAATCCACCGATACCGGGGGGTAGGGGGGGCAGGGGGGGGGGCAAAGGGAGATAATTGTGTATTTTTTCCCTGTATATATCTCATACTATATATATAAAGATGCACGTCTAATTGTATATTTATTCTTCTTGGCTCTACAACCCATTTTGGGCACTGGCTTGCCATACTACTCTTCTCCACTTTTTCCGACCCATGGTCTTCTTTCTCCACTCTCTCACTCATATGACTTTAAGGTCTTTCTCCACTTCCTCCAGCCATCTGCTTCTTGGTCTGCCTTTAGGCCTTTTCTCATTGGGTGTTGCCTAATATATTGCTTTTGGACCTCTGTTGTTTTCCATTCTTTCTATGCGCCCTGCCCACCTCAAACTATTAATTTTGATTTCAGCTGTTATATTTGGTTCTTCGTATAGATTGTACAGCTCTGGATTGGTTCTACTTCTCCACTCGTTATTTTCCTTTACTGGCCCATATATTTAGACCCGCAGAACACTCCCCTTTTTTCATTTACATTGATAACATTTACATTTATGTTAGCTCAGATAAAGTATTATAAACACTCCAGTGATCTGCTTTTGGTCCAGCCCTTCAATCAAATTTAAGAACCTATTGTGGTTCTTCAGTAGTTATAAATTTACATCTGTGATCTGCGATTTTGGAGCTTGTCCATTACGATGAAAAAAAAAAGTTATCAGTTGTACATGTAACATTGAAAGGTCACGAAAAATACTAGATATGGACATCAAGAGTAGCTGCAGTGAATACATTGAAGTAACAAAAGTGTATGGTCTACTTCAAGATATGCCACAGTATGCGGGATGTTATTTTTATAGTAAACCTGAAGTGGCCAATTCGCTACTTTTAATAAGTTCTCATTTATGTGTAGGCTTATGCTCAAATATTGGTCAAGATTATTATTAACGATTGCCTAAGTCAGCAAGTCACTGCAAAGTACAGACATATCCAACAACACTAGAGCAATGGTGCTTGGAAGTTTATAATTCGCCATTCAGAGTGCAGAATGCTGAAATAAAATCACATCAAGGGCTACAGACAATGATAAAAGATGGTTGTTCCAGACCTATTTTTTTAGAAAAGAGAGAGATGTATGAAGACACTACATACTTATCCGGTAATAGAGGGAGGAATCGTTATTTTACACCCGAATCAAACCTGAAATATGTATTGAAAATATTTGTATTGTAATAGGTGGTGGGGGGGGGGGGAGCCTCAACAGCTCCAGCTATGGACTGAGCTTTAATGTAGTGCCATTGTGACGTAGATTGGTAATGTTTCATTCTGGCTGAGAGAAATTAAGCTGTGGAGAGTGTGATCATTCTTTGAAGTTCTAAAAGACTGGTTTGTGTGTAATCTTTCTCCTACATGGATATTGATAGAGAGATGCAAAGTAAAAATTTCTCATGATTTACAATGATTGAGTGAATAACAGAATGAACATAGCCAGTAGCCTTCCTATCTGCTTTCAGTCACAATTCTTTTAATGTTGACAAGTTGTTGTAATGTAGAGAATCTCGCTTTGGAAAATAATGCATTTGTTGATAAACAGATTTACCAAGTATTTATTTAAAAAGAAAAGAAGAACTTAAGAAAACTTTAAATTAAAGATTGGCTAAGAACTCTCTGACGTTGTTCTTGATTATTTAATTAAAGTTCTAGTATTTTTTGGGAGGAAGTTTTTGCGCAGACACCGAACCAACTCTGGTCAAGTACAAATGCCGACACCGACTCCGGACAAAATACAAATGCCGACACCGGGCAAAGTTCAAATACCGACACCGGCAAAAACTACAGACACAGCCGACACCGGCTCCCCAGCCCTGGTACCAACGATGGATGTGCTTTTGGCAATAAGATGATGTCAGCCGACAGCGTCAGTCGATATTAATCGGTATGGCGGTCATTATGACCGCTGCAGTCATTGTTTTTTTTTCGATTATTATAAAACCAATAATAATAATCTTCTACAATTTTAACAATGTTATAAAGATTTGAAAAGTCATAAAATTTCAATAGCCTGGGGTTAGCCGTTTAGAAGTAATTAAACCGCAAAGTAGCGTTGCGGTCAAAATGACCGCTGCCGTCATTCTAGTGTTAAAATAAAATTATAATAATAGTAATGTAAATAATGTGAATAATAATCTGTTTATTAAATTTTTTTTTTCAGATCCGAATATGACAAGCATTTCACCAAGATTTGGACAGGTAAGAAAACCAGTAGTATTATAGTTATAAATTTAATTATTTTAAACTTGGTGCACCGAATTATGGCAGAATATGACTTTAAGAAATTTTGAGACAGACGTATTTTAAAATATAAATATTACTAGTAGGTTACCCATTCTTCACCAAGGTGGTGACTCAGGAGAATCATCACCATTGCTTTAAAAACTCCTGTCATTGTTTACTCCTTATTCCCATCTCTTTCACTGCAATCGGTTCAGGATTGGCCAGTATGACCTCATCATCATCATCATCCGTGGCACTACAGCTCATGAAGAGCTTTGGCCTGCTCCACTACTGCCTTCCATTCGGGTCTGTCCCTGGCTTTCCTCCGCCATGCCCGTACTCCCAGCTTTTGTAGGTCCGCCTCTACTGTTTCGAGCCATCTCTGTCTTGGCCTGCCTCTAGGTCTCTTCCCTCTTGGGTTCTGATGGTATGCTATCTTAGCTGCTCGATCCTTGGTCATTCTCTCTACATGGCCTGCCCATCTCAGTCTGCCCTTCTTTATTTCTGTCGCTATTGTGGGATCTTCATACAGTTCATAAATTTCTTCGTTTGTTCTTACTCTCCAGCCATCTTTGTCTTTCACAGCTCCATGTATTCTCCGCAGCACTTTTCTCTCCCAGGTATTTAGCATATTCTCAATAGTTTTTGTTGTAGTCCATGTTTCGCTGCTGTACATGACCACTGGCCTTATTATGGTTTTATAGATTACTTTCTTCGCTCTCTTTGAGATATTTTTGCTACGGAATACATTTTGGAGACTGTAGTAGGTACGGTTTCCTGCAGTTATCCTTTCTTTGACCAGTATGACCTAACATGCAATATTTACAAAGTTTGTGCCTGAGCCTCTCATTATCATTGAATGAATGTATGTCACATTAATGGATCAAGAGAATGCTAATTGATGTTTAAAATGCTAAGATATCTTAATCCCTATAATTTAAAAGAAAAATAATTAGGGAAGTGCATTTCTATGGTCAAAAGAAAATGGCATTAAGCATTTTTTTGGTTTAATGATGTGGATTTGTATGCTGAATAACTAGGTACCACAAACTGGCTCAAAATCGTGGTTTTGCGTCACTGTAGTCAATATTTGGATAGTTTTAACTTAATGATTTCTCTACTTAAAACTGGTCAAATCTCATAAACAATTATATCATTTTAAACTATTTTGTAAGCCCTACAATAATATGTAAATTTTAATTACGTAGATTTAGAACAAAAGGTTACATTTTTAAAATGAAAACCATCACCGAAGTCACTTTTTACCGGCCGACGCGCGATCTAATTTGACTATCCTTATTTCAATCTCCGTGCGATTCTGGGCCATTCGTCCTACAGTAATGTCAAATATATCAATGTGTGCGAAAATGAATGCCCTTTACAACCATACTAAACATTTAATTAAATTATATTTAACAATATATTTAATATAAAACAATCATAATAAAAAGTAAATTATTATTTGATTTTTTAATTTTGTAGGTTTTTCTTTAGTATCATTAGAAAGCCCGTCCATTTCGCTTTTAAAATGTTATAATAAAACTTAATTTGTAAGCATGGCCCTAAAGCGCAGAGCGCTAAGAAATAGCATATAACACACATTTTTCACCCATTCTTGCGCGACCGGGAAAATGGCCGACAATCAAGTTAGCAACGCTACACCAGTCACAATGAATTGAACTTTATTGGGACTTGAACACCTAGTTGGTAAGTAAAAATGATAAAAACTTGTAGATAAATATTTACATTATTTGTTCCTTACTCTTTTAGCTTTATATTTCATTGGAAATGTTTATTGTTGTAGTTATAATAACTTTAATATGATAAACCTCGAGGCCATTTTGATGCTTTTGTACATTGAACGATACCCCTCAAGTTTGCGGACACTTCTATTTTTTCTGGCTATTTTTTTAGAGAGATAATAATATTTTCTAAGAGATAACATATTCAAAATTGACTAGTATATATTTTTTACCGTTGTTAGATAGTTTTATTGTCTCAAATTTAAACAAATATAACAGGTCACGTGGTCGATAATTGGTTGTCAATGTAAACATATAGTTTAGTAGATTGTAGGCCGACCGAATGAACATAACTATTATTGAATGGATATTTTTTCAATTATTGTTGTAATATAACTGTGTATGTTTAGTATATGCTTAAATTCACTATTATTTAAGTCAGAACCATTTTTAAATGTCATAATTATCCTTATCAGACGGTGTACAACTCAATACTTTATAGAAGATTTCTGTGCTAGTTGAAGGGATACCTTTATTGCCTTGTCTACTAGACTAGCAATACATGACTTCTTCAACTCTGGTTTTGAAAGAGGAAAATGGCAAGTCATGGACTCATGTAACTATTACGCCTGTATTTTTTTTTATTAAAATATTTCTTAGCCACTCATGCGTTTGTATTATTATTAAGTATCTTATTATTAATATTAGTTCAGTTTGAGTATTATTGACGTTTGAACATCTTTTAGCTTTAATTAAACATGGTTCTCACAAATCCAAAAAAAAAAAGAACTGGTAATTAAGTTAAGTAACACATAGAAAAGACTTTTATGTGTTTAAATACCATATCAGCAGTATATTATGTAACTTATTTGGACCAATTTTGAATGTGGGTTATATATTTTAAAGCCTAGCAACTTTTAGAGTGAATAAGAGAAATATACACAGTCCCCTGAAGGAGTCTGTTCTTTCAAAACTACAGAGATTAACTAATGAACTTTTCATTCATTTTTTTTAATTTATATATTAAGTAAACAACAGACATTCAAACTCTTGATAAACAAATAATAACAGAGAAATAGATGAAAACATAATAAAACATGTAAAACAAATAAAACTTTTAATGGTAGGGTCAGCCCCGTAGCCAGGGTTGGGGGCGCTGTTGGGCCGTGCCCCCGGCTAGTGTGGAGTGCCCCCCCCCCGCTTAAAAAAGAAGAAAAAGAGGAAAAATATAGAAAAAGTAAAGGTGCCCCCTTGCTGGGTATTGGTGCCTCCCTGCTTACTTTGACCTGGCTACGGGCCTGGGTAGGGTAAATAATTGGAAAAAATGTTCTTGATGAAATAGTAGTACTATATCAAGAAGAAATTAGAATTAAAATCACTAAATGATAAACAAAACAGTAGATTATCTCTAAGTAAGCATGAATTGAAACAAAACAGATGTGTTTTGAAAAGCTCTCAGAAATAAACCTTTATTACTATGAGAGGTATTGAAAGATGAAATTAAAAAAAGAAGAGAATGAGGCTGATCAACAGTGCAGGATTTATATATAACCTACACAAGCTATAGCTTAGGACCCCACTTTTTTAGGAGGCCCCAAAAATTGTTAGAGTGAGCAATTGTCATATTTATTTAAATATTTGACACTGCCATTTAATTTCTGGAATTATAAAGGGCCCCATATCCCAAATGATGGATGGCCGAGGGTGTAGATACTCGACTGTCGACATGTTATCTGGTGCAAAGTCGTCCCATAAGTCCACCCGGCTTTAAATGTGTACCTGACTTAAGTTGGGGAATTAAAGGCGGCTGGGCGTTGTGCTAACACACAATCCCTTCATATGTCGAGGTTATAGAAACAGAAAAATACTAAACTTCATCTGCCCCGATGGCCCATTAGGGCTAAGGGAACATTTCTATATCCCAAATAGCTTAGGGCCTAATGACGTCTAAATCCGGTCCTGCTGATCAATTAAATGGTACATTAATAACTCATTTAAATGGTATATGCTTACATTAACTTAAAAAGTAAAATTACTTAAATTTCGAATGTTGCACTTATTTAGGTGAGCTCCTGTAGTGGTAAAATGCGTAAATTATTTGTTAGCTTTCCATGACTTATGAAATAATTAGAATATAATTGAAATGTATGCATCTAATGTTACGGTTACTATTGTTACTAATATAACTTTTCAAATAATACTTAATAGTGGATTTTTCCCTAATGAAAAGTATTTTTATTGTTTTTTTACATGCATGGATTTATCCATCCCTGTACTGTATATATAAAAGTAATTGGTCTAACGACTATTTTAAAGTTAAGAACTATGTATATCCTACATTTTCATATATAAATGTTGAATATATACATAACAGTTCTTTTTTTGTGATTTTTTGAAAATGACAATTTTTTAAGTTTTTTATTACCCCACCTATTTCTAACCTTTATTATATTAATCACAAATAATATTAAGATATTATGACTAATTGAATGTATAGAGCTTAAGTTACCCTACAGATTGATGTAATTAGTTCTTATGTGTGTTGATTACAAATTTTATTATGATTTTTTGAAATGTCACGAATTTTGAAAATTTATCTCCCTTTTTATTTTTTCTAAAAAATGATGAAAACCCATTTTCAGTGCTATAAATTTTAATGATATTATAATTTTACACCTTTGAAAAAAATTGAGTTTATTCTATGTATATTTGTGTTTGTATTGAATGTAAATGATTTGGTGTACAGGAAATACTTTTGCAGATAACGCTTGGCAAAAATGGCACTTTTGAAGGTGTTGTAAAAAAATGAAAAAGTCACATTTTCAAAAATTTCTATCTCTTAAACTATTTGAGCTATAGTAATAAATTTGATGTCCACCATCTTAGATTCTCGAGTTCTTGCAATATTCATGTTGAAAAAAGCTGTGAACCCAATTTAAAAAATCAGTTTGTGGTACCTAGAATAACCAAGCAAACATACTTGATTGGTTTCATTTGTATATGTTACTAGACATTGCGAGAGTCCTGATAATTTAAATGAAATTCCTCTTATGCTTTTCCAAAACTCCAGTGTCTGTTCCTTATTTTTTCAATAGGCCAAATCTGATAACATACATAGTATTGAACCCCTGAGGGCTACTCACATGTGTTTAAGTTGCACCCCTCTAATGGCCTTGATAAGAATTATGTTTTAAACGTCATCATATTTATTTTTATTCTTATTTTTTTTTGCGCATCAACAATATAAACATATTGATTTGCATCAAACAATCATGCAATAATGTCTAAAATTAGTAGAACTGGGGCTCATGACATGTGCATTTGGCATCCCCTTTTGGCTGCCCAGAAGTTGTTTACCAGAGCCCCTCATTAATATTATAGCACACTAACATAGCCCAAGGTGCCACTACGGACAGGGGCCTATGACTTGTGTTTAGTTTGCACTCCTGTTGACGGCACTGTTATTGTTAATAACACAATAACCCTGAAATATTTGTTAATATTTTAAACAGGCTTCTTGTTAATGTTTTCTTGTTTTTCCATGGGGCACAAATGTTAACACACATATTACTACTTGGGCCCATGAGTTTGGGTTGACTCCATCGCAATGGCACCAGGAATCTAATCATGATTCCTATCTTCTTTTTGCTATTCCAAAACCCAATTACTTTGACATTCCATAATACTATACATTGAATTTTGTTTAGGCTCAGAAATCATTAATTCATAATAATATTATAATAAAAATTGAACAAAGAATACAGCAGAAGAAACTTATATAGGAAACAGATTGTGAAGAGTGTATGAAAAGAATAGGTCTCAATAAACGTAATATTTTAGTTGCATATCACAAGTTTGTTTAAAGGAAAAGAAGTTAGTGCTGTGAATTCACCTTTACATTTTTAGGTATCATTTACTAAAGAAGAAGAAAAATGCATTCAGAATGCATTAAGGCAAAGGCTAGGCCCAGAGTTTATCAGCCAACGTGTTGGAGCTGCTGGACTAAAGGTAATTTAAAAATCTTTCTTAAAAACATAAATAAAATTTCTTTGCATAAATAATATTTTTTCTTCATATTGTAATTTATTGTTTCTATT
This sequence comes from Bulinus truncatus, assembly GCA_021962125.1. Lineage (NCBI taxonomy): Eukaryota > Metazoa > Mollusca > Gastropoda > Planorbidae > Bulinus > Bulinus truncatus. The sequence continues at coordinate 4,779,827 of JAGDYQ010000061.1, forward strand.
GTTAGGTGGCATATATAGAAGGATGGAAAGTAATCAATTTAGCTAATGAAATGTTTGGATTTAATGGGTGGTCGCATGGTGTGTCGCAACAAACTATAGGTAATTATAATGATAAAAAAAAGGGGTTTACTTATTACCCCACTGTTTATAAATTACTCGCTTTTTTAAAATAAAAAAATGACATTCCATAGATGTCAACATTTGTTGTAAGCATGTGTGGAAGTTGCATTACCATAGATTCCTACCCCCTGATCCCCAACTGACAGTAGCTACATGGGTTTAAAAATTTTTTTTGAGTAGCTGAATGGATTAGAAACACTTCTGGAACAGATTCAGTCCTAAGCAGTTCATAAAAAAATACTGAATTGCAGTTTAGGCAGTTATTGCTTCCTGTTAAAAGTGAAAGGCTTTTGAGGTCAATGCCTAGCCATAAAGTCTCTGGTTGAACATACAATTTTGCTACATATTTTTTTTTTTTTGTAAGTTGAAAGTTCATTGTCTCTTCATTTATTTTGCCAAGAAATGTGTTCCTACTATGCAACTATGCCAAAACCAAACCAACACTTCAGGAGAGTGGATATCCTGTGTTTAAAACTTTTTTAATCTGATAATAAGCAGAAATAAACTTGTTCTTTACCTTCACTATTAGAAAAAAAATTGTTTACTTCTGTGATGTACAAAGTTTGACTTACTTAAATTAATATTAATTTATACTTAGATCTTTATTTGTTTATTTTAAAACTCTTTAAGTGTTTTTTTGATGTTTTACTCAGATTTTGTTGATCATGTTAATGGAAAGTATTTTGTTGGTGTTAGTGCACTTGTTAAAGTTCAATTGAAGGTATGCTGTTTGAACTAATTTGCTCACATATATTTGATCTTAATTTTTATATTATATTGTTTTCTGAAAACATCGGCATTTAGTTTTTTATAAAACATTTTGGACTCATTAAGGATAATTAAAGTTTTATTTCTAAATTATGCTATTCTCCATTTATAGACCTGAGTTCCTAACTCAAAGTAGAATTTGATTCTCAGTTTTTTTTTTGGTAGGATGGAGTTTTTCATGAAGATATTGGATATGGTGTTAGTGAAGGAATGAAGTCAAAGGCTCTGTCACTTGAGAAAGCAAAAAAAGAAGCTGTTACAGATGGACTTAAGAGAGCCTTGAAGTAAATTTAATTAATTTTTTACTTAATTTGACAGTTGTTGTTTTATGTATATACATCAAATTAGTTTTTTTTTTCATGTATCTGTTCTCCTTGAATTGAAAATATTTTGATTTGCTTTTTGTACTGTATTTTGATTCTTGTTGCATGCTTTTTTATGGTAAACTTATTGCATAATATATTTTTCATTGTTTGGAAATTCAGACTATTCTGTTTCTTTTACTGTAAAGCTGGTGTCCTGGAAAGACTCCAATTGTGTTGTCATGAGGACCACGAATGACAAATGATTTTTAAATCATTAACAAAAATATTGCATAATACTTTTTCTTAAACTTAAAATATATACAAATGGTTTATCAGCTTAACAAATCCATTTTGTTCCCAGCACAGTCGGGAGAAAAGCATTTAAATTTACCCTGAGCCAAATCATTAAACCTTTTCACTTTTATGCAGTATACCTTTTTTTTTGGTGTTAGACGTGAGAATTCATTCAAACAGTTCTTCATAGTTAATACTGCCACAAGTAATAAAGAAAATAGCAAGTTGTGATATTTCAAATGATGTCAGTCATAGAAAATTATATTGAAAATTATGACACTATGCCTACATGTCCATCATCTGGAGAGGAATTTTGTTCCTAGTATAGTATGTTAATGTTCTAATCCAGTAAACTTTGAGTCTCCACCTGGCACTTTTACATTTGGTACACATTCATGTGATATTTCTTTGCCCTTTTAACATGAGATAATATAAATTATGTTAAAAGTCTTAATTGACCATTGAAAATAAATTACTTCCTTTTGCCAGTTTTCTATAGTTATTCCAACTTTGGAATTATTTTCTTAGTTTTGAAAATACAAGTATTTATTTTATTATTTCTTATCAGTTTTATTTTGTAATTCTCATAAATTAATTTCATAATTTTATTAGTCAATTAAATTATTATTTTAAATATTAACCCCTATAGCGCCCAGCATTTTTAACGAAAATGCATCCAGAATGTAGCATAAAATGGCCCCGAATGAGCATTGCTACCCCCCCACCTAATATTTTATAAATTTAAGCATAAATATAATAGATATCATATTAAGTTTTTACATTACTGTTATTATGTAAGCTATTTGTATTTTTATTTTATTTTTAATGTAAATATTTGTGGGTATTAAAATGTGCCACTTGTAGGTCCCTCGTAAAAAAAATTTCAATGACGATAAAATTAATGAAAAAATATAAAAGACGAATGCACACGTGCTAATATCTATTAAAAAACGATCGAATTAATTATACAAACTTTCCCGAAAAGAATCTATCGAGAATTAATTAAATTATATCATTTATATCCAGTAGAAAAACCATGTCAGCCTATACAAAAAAACCCATCAAAACCACTATCACTCATTTTCAAAAAATGAACAAAAATAAATTCTTTCGACAAAATGGCGAATCAATGAAACAACTACCGGCCCGAATGGTAAGCTTACCAGAAATAAACATTCCTTCGGCAAATTAACGACGATAAACGGAAAATTTCGACCGATAACCCACGAAGCCACGATCGTGGCTCATGGCACTCAAGAATTTGTTGACAGCAAGCCACGATCGTGGCTTTGGGTACTATAGGGGTTAAGTTTGTTGACTATAACTATAAGTGTGTTCTTAGTAATAGTTATACATTTCTAAATAAGATATTGTTTATCATCACGATTTAAAAGATGTTAATCTTTTTCCTCTTTTTATTAAACTTTAACTGTAGGAGTTTTGGAAACAGCTTGGGTAATTGTTTAGGAGATAAGGAATATTTGAAATGCATATGCAAGGCCTCAAAACCTGTAAGTTAGTTTATTAACACAGAAATATTTTTTATTATTAGAATAGAATTGAAAAACTAGGTTAGTTTATAATTATCTACTTTAGGCATCAGAGACATACAACATTGATGAAATGAAACATACTGTTAAAGATGATGTGCTTGAGAAAACAAGATATAAACACCATGAAAAGACCAAAAGTGTTCCAGACTCAATTGAGTGTTTAAAAACTATCATGAATGATGGCTGCATGGATAAAGGTGAAATGTTTAATACAGTTGAATAATCTTTGCTATGACAACTAAGATTTTAAAACTTAGTTGGAAAGGGAATAGTTTATTTTTCTTTGAGACAATAGTATCAAATGCATGTGTAAATCTGGTTTGCCCAAAATAGCTTGTTTGTTTGTTTTGGAAATTAAAAACTGGTGCAGTTATCATATTATCTATAATGAATAACTACAAGTATTTAGGTCTGTTTATTTACTATTTTTTGTCAGATTGCTGTTTAAAAGCTGAATGTATTAATACAAATCTTTATCAGTAGCGTACTTAAACAACAAAAATGTTGGTTTACTTAAATTTATACATTTTTTAAAAGAAATATTTTACTATTTATTTACATTAATCTATCATTGCTGACATCAACACAATGCTATAGTATTATATTTGTAACAGTATCGCATTGTTAATATGTTGTAAATATTTCCACTTAATTTGAATATATATATATATAAAAATAACTCCAGCGACTCTGTATCTTGAAAACATCCAGTTTAATTACAGCAATTCAGCAATTTAAATAGCAATCTGACACACACATCAAGTTTTTATTTACAATCACAATAAAACTAATATTTTAACTCAGAGATAATGTATACTGGAGTAATGTAATCAGTGACATCTAACCCTGGATCGAACACTAAATCATTTACATCTGCTCAAATACACTGCAGTTTGACCTTTAATACAAGGTGGTAACTTATCTTATCTGACACCATCAGGGGGAATTATGCCATGTCATTATTAGGCTTGTATCGCACCTTTAGTGATTGTTTGATCATCTTGAACAAAAGCTCCAAGCTAAGGATATTTATATTCTGTCACTTATCGCCAAACATTTGCCCTATTGGGGTATGAATTGCTATCTTTTGTTATCTTAAGTTATAAAGTGAATGGCACAATTACATAATTAGTTAATGTATTTTACTGCAATGAAGAAAGATAAATTTTACATCCTGTGCATGCCTTATAGTTGTCACAGGTGTGAATTCATGCTGAAGAATAATTATATTTTTGAATACTGTCACTCCAAATAAGCAAAACCAGTTTTTTTTTTCTCTATTCTGAAGCTCTTGATTTTCAAAAGTTATAATTTCTGTTATGCATTAATTTTTTGGAATTCTTATGTAAGTGAAGACAAGAGAGGTTTCTGATACCTCTTATAACAGCAATAATTATCCATGATTTGCTTCATAAAATTCAATTTTCTGGCAAAATTATCAATTTGGGATATCTAGTTTTCTGCTTTTTCAATCTGGTGTAGGAACACCATTTAGTTGAATTATGAACTAAAATAGATGTGCTTATATAAATAGGACTTATAGAAAATACCTAAGTTCTAAAATTAATAAGTGCTTTTTCAATAAAAAATTTCCAGTAAAAATACAGACAGAGTCCTCAGCAGTAGAAACTACTAAGTACATGGAGCAACGTGGAATTAAAAAATCTTATCCTGAACGAATGTCTAAAAGTACAGGTCTAACCAAATTAAAGAATAGCTCGTAAGTTTATAAAATAGGAGATTTCTTAAATTTTGTTAATCCTTTTATATCAATGTATCATGATTACTTGTTAAAATATATTTCATTCAGAAATTTATAGTCCCGCAGGAATCTCTAACAAAGATCTAATAAAAATGGATGCACAAATTACAAATAATGAAAGTCTCATTAAAAGTGAACAAGGAAAGCAATGCCCTAAAGGTAATTATTTCATATAATTTTGTTCACAATAAATCAGATATACTTACTGATATTACATACATATACTGATCATCCATTCAGCTAACAAATGTAATGTTTTATAAAATCAGCACAGCTGTATTTAAAAAATACATACATAATACATGTAGTTATGATTGCTATTTCGAAATGCAGTAAATAGAGAATAATAAATAATTTCCTTAGTTCAGGGGTGGGCAAACGTTTTCTACGGAGGGCCACATTGAAAACTTGATTGTCATCCACGGGCCGCATATATATTTAGTCTACTTCAATTACAATTTACAACATATGAAAATGTGAATTAATGATAATAAGCATGTATTTGTCATTTTATTTTACATTCACACTTTATTACACATGTACATTACATTTTCAAAATACGAACTAAATCTGTTTCTAATTTGGTAATAAGAATTTACTATTCTTAATTTTTTCAACAAACGTTTATTGTTATCTATCATAATAATTTTGTAGACGAATGAACTTAATTTTTACATATAAACTGACCGCAGAGTACAATTTTAATTAATGAGAAGTATGTTCACAATTGTGGATAATGTTCTGGGACTAAGTTTTGAATGTCAACACATTCAAATAGCAGTCAGTCAACATCGATTTGTTCTTATACTTGTTTATTTCATACAAGAAAATTAATATCAACATAGGATCGCAACAAGTACATGCATACAGGCAGCACAATATACGCTGACGGGCAGTGGTTTGCCCACCCCTGCCTTAGGTCATACATTTATTTATAGAATTACGATGATTAAAAATATCAGGGCATCAATATCAATTAAAGGGTTTTAAGCTATTATTATATAAATATTGAAAAAATTGCAATGTAGGTTAGGCTAGTATTGCTTAAAACACTTCAGTTATTAAAGTTAATTACTTATCTTGCATTTTATCAAATGATGTAATTTTAAGACAGTAGCCCTAGTAAATTTTTTTCAATTTAGCAATGCATGGAGTTGGAGAAAGTGAAACAAAATAAAAGCTTATAATAAGTATGCCTTGTAAAGAAATTAAATAATGAAAAAATTCTTTTTAAAAAAAAAAGATTTTTATATTTAACCCTTTTTTATGATTATATGTTAATGATTTTTGTCATTTATTGGGCTAATTTTTTGGGACTGTTTTATATTTTTTTTGCCAATTATTTGCAGATGATTTTCTCTGTACATTGTTTTTTAAATAAATAATTACTTTCTTTCAAATAGTTATGAATATTAAAATGATTTGTTTAGTACTAAACCTATAAAGGTTTTAAAAAAGTAGCTTTTCAAATATTTTATGTGCAGAGGAAAATCTTCAATCTACAAGAAATCATGTCAGTGATATGTTGGTAGATGAAGACAATTTTGGTGAGTTCAAATTTTTTGTTTAAATCCTAAAAAAAATATGAATTGTTTTTTTTTTTTTAAATATTTGTCACAATTATAAAAAAAATACTTTTGCAAACATATACTATATAATTTAAATACCTTCTTTAAATTTTATGTGTAGCAAATAACATTAAATAAACAAAGAAACAATTCAAGCCTAATAATTGTCTTTTATTTTTCTTTCTTCCTTTGTGTGTTGACTTTCATATTAGAACTTTTCCAGTACCCTCCATAAAAATATTAATTACATTATTTTAAACAGAGAAATTCTTTGCGATAGCTATTTAATTAAAAAAATGTATTTTTAAAAAATATTCTTTAGTTCCTTTGCTTTTTGAATCTAAAATACATATCTTACATTCATTGTTACATATCTTACATTCATTGTGGCTACTTAGCCTTTTTTTGAAATATTGAAGCCAAATGAAAGTGATTTCTTTATCTTAATAGAAATTTGGAGTCCAGATGCAGATGATCTGTTTGCTATAGATGAGGCCACAGGTATACAAAGCAGCACATTCTCCCATGGTATGTGAATTAAAAAAAAGTAATTGAACAGGCTCCTTTATATATTATCTCATGATAAGAATATGAACACCTAACTGGAATTGGCTTTCATTCATCATTATTTTTTGTTTTGAGAAAGATTACATTAGCAATAATAACCAATGTGGTCGGAATGGATTTGCTTTCATACATCCTTTCTGTGGGCTAATTGACTTGGTGACGCCCATCTCCTCTCCAAGTCAGCGTCCTTTCTGTGGGCTTATTGACTTGGTGACGCCCATCTCCTCTCCAAGTCAGCGTCCTTTCTGTGGGCTTATTGACTTGGTGACGCCCATCTCCTCTCCAAGTCAGCATCCTTTCTGTGGGCTTATAGACTTGGTGACGCCCATCTCCTTTCCAAGTCAGCGTCCTTTCTGTGGACTTATAGACTTGGTGACACCCACTGATTACTCTTAAAATATATATATATCTGTTATGATACAGGGAAAGTTTTATTAAAATTGTATTACAAATTTTGTAGTTATAACAAAATAGCGACCATTAACATGACAACTGTAGTATTTACAGCATTAAGCTAAGAAACCGAAAAAAATTTTGCTCTTTCCTCTATCTCCCCCTACCCCGATACATACAAGATATAATACCTAAAAAAAATTGTTTTTCTTATTTAATTTCAGATAACAAAAAAGTAAAAATGGATATTAATTTTGGAACTTAGCTTCACAAGCTTTCTTAGTTCATTTATTTGATAGTAGATAACTAAATTATTTTTGTGATATACAAATTGTACATATACTTATTGAACACAGTCTCAGAAGTTTAAATTTAAATATTTTTAAAATACTTTCTGACTTCTCTGCTTGGTTTATTGGTTAATGTATTTCAAGTTTTTATTGTAGGTGGGCTTAAGGTCTTTCACTCTTTGAGGGATTCATTCTAGTTTATTGCAAAGGTCCTCTACTTTTTATTTAAAGACATAAAATTTGCATATACACTATTGTTACATTTTAATAAAACTAGTAATATGACATTTCTAAATAGCCTTAGTGTTAAGTGTTGTATTATAGTAAATAAAATATAATTAAGAGAAAGTAACAAAAATAGAAAAAAAATCTATTCTAAAGTTTAATAATAAGGGACTCAAAGAATCACAGCTGCTGTTTTCTAGTTTAATAGATAAAGTAATGCACACACGAGGTCAGTGAGAACCAAAGTGCAGTTTTTTTATTTAATTAAAATAAAGAGTCGCACCAGTTACTTTTAGGAGATTTAGTCAAAGAAAGTAATAAAATAATTGGGAAAAAAAGGATTTGATAAAATGATCAATCAGAGACCTTTAGATAGGAGTCACTCTCAATAAAATCATCAATCAGAGACCTTTAGATAGGAGTCACTCTCAATAAAATCATCAATCAGAGACCTTTTGATAGGAGTCACTCTCAATAAAATCATCAATCAGACTCTTTTGATAGAAACCAAAAGTGGTCAAATTTGACACAAAGATCTGTTTGCAGCTTGTAATAGAGTTTATTGTGACTCTCTTTTTAATCATTTTTTAAAATTAAATCATTATGCATTAAATATTATTAAACTGACTGTGATACAGCCTTTCATAGTATTATAAACTAACTAAATAACTGGAATGTAGCTCTCACCTATCTAATGCACAGTTTCTCTAGATGTAAACTATTACTTGTGTTTTAACTATTTTAAAAGAATAAGTAAGTCTTTAAATACAGTATACAAATTGATGTAATATTTTTTGTTTAACTTGTGAAACTGCATGAAAAAAATTTAACTGAAATTTGAAGACCAAGTAATATTAATTTTTTTTTCTTTCATATGGAGTCTCATTGGGGAGGGGAGCATTAATTAACTTTTGTCTTGGGATATTTTAGAATTAGCTAAATTTTCAACTGTAATATAATATTACTGTTTATATATTATATGAATAAAATTTAAAATAAATACATCAGAGTGAATGTTATATTATTTTTTATTGTTAATGTATACATATTTATATTGAGCCAAATATAGTTTATCACCCACATATGTTTTACCTGGTATTTTTTTTTGTATGTGATGATATTGTGTTTTAAATAAAATAAAATGAACATTAGAAATATTGTTATAATACTTTTGTTTGTTTCTTCTAATTCAATAAATGTATGCTCTATTTTTGCGTCCACTGATCTCTAATGTTATATATAGAAGCTCAGCGGTGCTTATCATGAAAAAAAAAACCATCTGTGGTTTATAGGAGTGGTTCTCAAACTTTTTCCATTTGTGACCCACTTTGACAACAGGTTTAGTTTAAATACCCCATTGACCCACTTTGACAACAGGTTTAGTTTAAATACCCCATTGACCCACTTTGACAACAGGTTTAGTTTAAATACCCCATTGACCCACTTTGACAACAGGTTTAGTTTAAATACCCCATTGACCCACTTTGACAACAGGTTTAGTTTAAATACCCCATTGACCCACTTTGACAACAGGTTTAGTTTAAATACCCCATCTGCTAAGAAAAACTATGATGAAAGAAAAAGATAAAAATGCCATTTATGGAATATATACACACACATATATATATATATATATATATGTGTGTGTGTGTGTGTATTTCTCCCTGTAGATTTACAATCATAGTTTTTAACAAATAAAGAAATTGTGTTTCAACTATGCATGCTTTGATTTTCGATGTTTTAATTATAAATTTCAATTCGGCACAAACCACACGAAAGCTTCTGCCACTCACCAGTGGAACACACATTAGGCACGATCCACACGAAAGCTTCTGCCACTCACCAGTGGAACACACATTAGGCACGAACCACACGAAAGCTTCTGCCACTCACCAGTGGAACACACATTAGGCACGAACCACACGAAAACTTCTGCCTCTCACCAGTGGAACACACATTAGGCACGAACCACACGAAAACTTCTGTCACTCACCAGTGGAACACACACTAGGCACGATCCACACGAAATTCTTACCCAAACTTTGAGAACCACTGTTTACAAGGATGTAGTGATTTATTTAGCGGCACGTGCCAAGGGGGCGTAACCCGAGTTTTCAGGTGGAATGGAGGCTATCCATATCTGGCATTCATTGGTCAGCAGGTTCTTAATAATACTAGGATGAACAGTTTTGTTAATCTTGCATATAATTCTGTAGACATTCTGTTGTACATGCATTTCATATGTATTTAAAAGTTACACAGCTAACGCAACCCATCGGACGCCAGTCAAACTACGATGTTGGAAATGAAATCTCCCCACCACACCCTCAATTACTTGGTGTCCCTCGGTATGGTTATGGTCTGTAATAGAATGTTCTGTTCTCTTGGTGTCCCTCGGTATGGTTGTGGTCTGTACTAGAATGTTCTGTTCTCTTGGTGTCCCTCGATATGGTTGTGGTCTGTACTAGAATGTTCTGTTTTCTTGGTGTCCCTCGGTATGGTTATGGTCTGTACTAGAATGTTTCCCACTACGCTATGTACGCCCTTCTACTTTGCACCCCCCCCCCCCCTTTACGATCAATGAAACTTTCCCCTAAATCTGATTAGCTATGTCTGCCCAATTTTTACATTTGTAGAATACATTAACCCCGTGATAGTTTCAAATGTAAATATACAGGTAATGCATCTGGATACTTGGTTTCAAATGTAAGTGTACAGGTAATGCATCTGACTACTTGATTTCAGATTAAGTGTACAGGTAATGCATCTGGTTACTTGATTTCAGATTAAGTGTACAGGTAATGCATCTGGTTACTTGATTTCAGATGTAAGTGTACAGGTAATGCATCTGGTTACTTGATTTTGAAGCAATATTCATTTTTAAACCATACACTCTCACAATCTCTCTTATAGTATATGTCCATCTGGTTAATCCTGTACAGCATATAAGCATGTAATATGTAGGTCTATTAGGCCAGATATCTCGACACATTCATCCATTCATTCTGATGCATAGCCCGTGTTATAAATAGCACTACCGGCTATTTACACTGAAAGTTAAGTGCTAAGTTATTGACTCACTTATAGTGTACTCTTCCAAACATACTTAAAGAGCTACACACACACTACAAATGAAGGTTGACCGCCGTATAACACATCTTACGTCAACAACACACTCAACAAGTGGACATAATGAGTTCGCCAAACTACAGCATGGCATTTCACTTTAATTTTATCTCGATTTATTAGCTTGTATAGCAATTATTGTCGAGGTCATATTAATCTGTTGTTACTTTTGTATCACTGTTCGCAGATAATGTCCAATAATACATTTTTAAAAATTTTGTTCTTTACATCTCAGCATTACTTGCATGTAAAAATAAATATGAAGAAATGTTCCACAATTATAATAATTCGTTCATTTGACAGCCATTTTCCAGTACCACATGCTCCAAACAGCCTGCTTACTTCTCCATGGCTGTTATCGCCACTTTCATAAAAACCAGTCGCATAGGGCAGACGATATTTCTTCCACCACCCCTTCCCCTTAGATGAACTTCTCTTCAGCGTGCTTTACTAGAGAGTGATTGAATAAACTGCATCCAAACTGCTCTAAGACGTATTTTCCATCACTATTATTATTTGTTCAAACAAACAATTAAAGTTTATAACCGAGCAATGTTGATCAGTTTATTGGTTATTTTATTTCTTACTGTTAACGCCGCAAAAGGTAGGCCATTAGTTACAGTTACATATTAGGATTAAAATAATCATATCTTTTTTTTTTTCTATAGACACCATTATTTATTTAGCTTATCAGTACCGAGGGACAGGGATTGTATGTGTGTGTGTGTGTGTGTTTTATTTCCAGCTAAATCATTTATCACTATATATCAGCCCCATCTCTCCTCAGTAAATGACACGATTTACTTTAAACAAGTATTTTTTATTTTATTTCTTTTCTCTCATGTCTGTATAGTCCAGTGGTCGGCAAACTTATCAGCCAAAGAGCCAAATAGAACATTACAACAATTAAACTTTTATTAAACTTTTATTACACTCAATTTTATTACACTGAATAAATAGTACACTAAACAAAACTAAATGCCAGAGCCGCACTTAAGAAGCCAAAGAGCCACATGCGGCTCCGGAGCCGCACTTTGCCGACCACGGGTATAGTCGAACCATATTTGACTCTATGCATACTTTTATGTTTATTGCGAATTCTTAATATATATATATATATATATAAATATATATATGTATATATATATATATATATATATATATATATATATACTTATAAGACGCATTTTTTGTCTGTCTGTCTGTCTGTCTGTTCCCTTATAACTCAAGATCCAGAAAAACAGATAACGTGAAATTTGTTACACATACACATAATTACATGGGGAAGGTTATAGGACAGGTTTCGTTTCATCTCGATGGGTAGTTTAATAGTAATTAATTTTTTTTTTATTTTAGTATTTTACTATATTAAAGTAATCTCGACGGCGCCATAAATAAAATTCCTCTGTGACGTCATTTCCTTTTGATCGAATAGAACTTGCGCGCTGGTGCTGTATTGTGCCTTTGTGATGCGAAGAATTGTTGATGTTTTTTCATGCTCTCTGATTTGTACAGTTTGAGGAAGGTAAAGGAATGAAGAAGGATTTTAGAAGAAGTGTGAAGCCATAATAATAAGTATATATATATATATATATATATATATATATATATATATATATATATATACAGTGCCGGCCCTAGACATTTTTGTGATATAGGCAAGGGCAGAAATGCCGCCCTTTTGAGTTTAATTTTTCTAAGAAAACTCTATATTTTTTGAGATAAATCCAAATTATGAAAATAAAAATATGATATCTTTATAGTTGTATTGCTGGTTTTCATTCTTCATAACAAATTTTTAAAATTTGGCAACTTTATAAAAGTTAAAGAGTTTTAAGTTATACGTAGTGTATTTTAGGAAGTTTTTTTTTTTTTGCTAAGTTAAAAAAAAGAAATGAAAAATTAAAAAAAAACGAAATTTCATGATTATTAAGCATTAAAAAGATTGAAGAGAATTTAAGAAAAATATGCTTTTCTAGCTTTTGCAGAGGCAAACTCTTCACTTACTTCGGTCAGATCCAAATCTTCTGCAATCGTTTTCTCTATAGATATTGTAGCTAAACCAACCAAACGATCCTGAGACATGGTAGAACGAAGATATGTTTTTATGAGTTTGAGCACTCGCCACTGTTATCGGGAGTGTAAGCAAAATTCGCAATGCCGAGTACACATTCGGAAAAAGAGCAACCACGCCCATTCCACATAGATAGTCTAATATAACTCTAGGCAACCAAGTCCATTCCACATAGATAGTCTAATATAACTCTAGGCAACCAAGTCCATTCCACATAGATAGTCTAATATAACTCTAGGCAACCAAGTCCATTCCACATAGATAGTCTAATATAACTCTAGGCAACCAATCCCATTCCACATAGATAGTCTAATATAACTCTAGGCAACCAAGCTCATTCCACATATATAGTCTAATATAACTCTAGGCAACCACGCCCATTCCACATAGATAGTCTAAAATAACTCTAGGCAACCACGCCCATTCCACATAGATAGTCTAATATAACTCTAGGCAACCACGCCCATTCCACATAGATAGTCTAATATAACTCTAGGCAACCACGCCCATTCCACATAGATAGTCTAATATAACTCTAGGCAACCACGCTCATTCCACATAGATAGTCTAATATTACTCTAGGGCTTGATTTTTCTGTAATTATCCTTGTATAAGCCAATAATTCATCGCACAGTTCTGTTGCATTCATGTCTGCTGAATCTTTGTTTTCAAATGTTAAAGCTAATTGAAGGTCCATGCAATCTTTGAAAACCTCTCTTTAATCCAATAGTTTCATTATTTGTTATCCTCATTTTTAGTTCTTTCCAATCATGATAACTGGTTAAATGATCTGGAAATTTTTCATGATGCTGCAGTATACTTGACATATTTTTCCAGTCACAATTGCCATGTGTTGCTAAGGCAGATTTATCCGGTTATATATTCTGCAGCAAAAACAATATACCTTATCTACTGACGTAGAATACATCAACCATTTCCTTTTTAATGTTTCTCCTTAGACCAGTTTGCGTGTATAGTGGTAATTAGAAAATTGTCTCCCACTTTCATCTTTTGGATAACCAAACTCAATTTTGATCTGCTTTGGATCATGCTGAATATGAAAACAACGAATATTATCACTTATATCTGGCCATTTAGCAGGATCATCCATTATATCTTAATCTAATTTTGTTAACTGCAAAATAAGAGAATAATTTTGAAAATAGTGATGTAATAAATTAAGATAGAGGGTTAATCCACGTGACTTATTTGTTGTCGCCACTCTAAGCAATTTTGTGCTCTTATTTAATTCTACACATTCTCAAATTCATTTATTTTAATTTTAATATTTTTGATTTGATTTTATTTTGCTGGAATTTGCCGCCCCTTGAAATAATGCCGCTCTAGGCAGCTGCCTATATCGCCTATACCTAAAGCCGGCACTGTATATATATATATATATACACATACATACATACATATATATATATATATATATATATATATATATATTAGAGCTGTTGTTCGATTAAAAAAATTGATCGAAATTAACGCATGATTAAAAATTTTAATCGCAAATTAACGCACATTTTAATCGACACAATATAATACAATTGTTTGTATTCAAACTAATATGTCATGATATCAAAGCATAATATTGGCATAATAAACAAGTCATTTTAATTTACGAAAGAGGTATAATGAATTATAACATATTTATTAAGCATTAGCATATATGTCTATTGAATTAGTTATTGAGACCAGTTTATGGACATGTATCAATCACGTCAATGATGCGAATTGTTTTCTTTTTATTTAACAACAATGTCTAACCTTTTTTTATCGTACTATAGTTCCGAACTAATGACGTATGTCCCTCCCTCCCTGTCATATTTTTCTTCACTTCGCCCACACCTAAGTCTGTTTACCCTACCCTCCACTTCCCATTCCAAAAAAAAAAAATACACACGTCATTTATATCTCATGTAACTTTTCTTTCATAAAATAATACCATAGCCAGAAAATTGTCGCTCACTTATTATTAACGCGTTTTTTTTTCTTTATTCCCACCCCCCCCCCCTTTCCCCACCAAGTCACATTTTTAACACACTCTCTCTCCACTTAAAGATGTCCCAAAACAAGTTGATTTACTTTTGATCATCCTTTGAAGTTTTTGCGCTCGTCGGTGTCTATAAATGTTACTCTTATATTCTTTCATTCATTTACTTTCTTACTATCAACTATTTATTCAATGTTTTAGTGAACAACAGAAAAGAAATTTTTTTTTTATGTCTGTCAGTTAAATTAATAAGAAAGTATCTTGTAAAATGACACTCTTTAATGTTACCGTTTCAAACGTTCAAAGCAAAATTTTGATAGGTCGGCTTTCATTTTTGACCTTCTGTTGTTCTTTCGTGTGTCAACATTAAAAATTCTTTCTTTCGTTTCATTTTGGTTATAGCAACAGTTGTATCCGAGTGTTTGCCGGTCTAACTCTTGGAAAAAAATATTTTGATGTTTTTATTGTTATATACAAAGTACAAACGAAAATATGTCTTTCTTTCCATCATATCGACACCGCTAGTTGCAGAACGTTAATAAATATAAAATATTAAATTTAGCTCAGTAGCACAATAATTCTGAAAAATACTTACAGTGTCCTGTGTACTGATGTTTGCATAGCATAGTCTAGACCATGTCTAGACATTGATTTCAAGTGTCATGAAACTGTTTGTGCAGCTGATGCAAGACGCTGTATTTTCAAATGCGATAAAAAATTGGGCGCAAAAAATGGTGATACAAAATTTCTAACATCTTGTTATTTTGACCTAATTATAACAAAGTTCACCAAACACTTGCCGTTCTTTTACCTCCACCAGTACACTACAGTACCTCCACCAATACACTACAGTACCTCCACCAATACACTACAGTATATAATGTAAACTAGTAAATGAAACTTTTTTTCTTTTTACATCGACCGGGAAGGGAGCAGGAGGTTCACTTGTCGAAAGGCTACATAACAAAACATCATCATTTTATATTACAATTGGGGCTTTTGTCCACGTACCTGGGGGTGAGGGTGTGTGTAAATTGTGACAGGGTGGGGGTAGATCTACTTAATAAGTGAACGGACTTTAACTTCAAATTGTTGCGTGAAATTCCGTTATTTATCGATTTGGTGAACTTTCAGCATTTTGGTCAAATTAACGCATTTAGGTGTTGCGTTAAAAATTTTAATCGCAAATTTTTTTTGACGCGTTAATCGCAAATTAACGCAGTTTAATCAGCAGCCCTAATATATATATATATATATATATATATATATATATGTATATATATGTATATATATATATGTATATATATATATATATATATATATATATATATATATATATATTAGAGCTGTTGTTCGATTGAAAAAATTGATGGAAATTAACGCATGTTTAAAATTTTTAATCGCAAATTAACGCACTTTTTAATCGATACAATATAATACATTTTGTTTGTATTCAGACTAGTAAGTCATAATATCATAGCATAAAATTGGTATAATAAACAAGTCAGATTAATTTTCGAAAGAGGTATAATTAATTGTAACAGATTTATTAAGCATTAGCACATATGTATGTTGAGTTAGTTATTGGGACCAATTTTTTGACATGTATCCATCACGTCAAGTGATGCGAGTTTTTTTTTAATCAACAACCATGCCAAACAAGTGTTTTTCTCGTACCATAGGTTCCGAGATAATGACGTATTTCAACCTCTCTCCTCTCTATCCCTGTCATATTTTGCTACACTTTGCCCCCCACGTATGTCTTGTTTACCCAACCCTCCAATACCGTACTTACCCCCTTCACTTCCCATCCCAAAGCAAAATACACACGTCATTTCTATCTCATTTGTGCCTTTCCCTTCATAAAATAATACTTTAGCCAGAAAGTCCTTGCTCACTTATTATTAACGCGTTTTTTTTTTAATTCCCACCTTTCCCGCTCTGTTAGATTTTTGACACACTTAGCAGCTTCTCTCCCCACAAAGATGACGTTACTTATAGCTTACCCAACCACCGTACCCCCTCTGTCCCATTTTTTCCATATCATGGCACCTGTCAATCAAACTAGGAGCAGGCTACTGCAGATGTTGACTAATTGTATCATTGAGGGTCATAATAAGAATTAAGAAATGACATTCCTATTGTTTCAAGGCCATGTGTCTGCTATGGTTTTATGTCAACGTGACAGTTTCTGTGTTCGGGGTATTTTTTTTTTTGCTTTTTTTTAAATCTGATCTGGTCTGGTTATGGTTATAGAATTGGGGGATTACTGATTACTGAAATGACAACATTTGGCTAAAATTTAACGCATTTTGATGTTTGCGTTAAAAATGTAGTCGCATATTTTTAACGCATTAATTATGCTTTAATTGGAGTTAAAAAACAGCCCTATATAAAATATTAAATTTAGCTCAGTGTCACAATAATTCTGAAAAATACAACCACTGTCTCGTGTACAGTGTAGGCCTTGATTGACAGGTGTCATGTATATGAAACTATTAAAGCGATAAAAAAAATTTGCGCAAAAAATGATGATACAAAATTTCTAGAATCTCGTTATTTGATCTAATTATAACCTGGCTCATGATACACTTATTTTTTTTTACCGTCAAGTTGACTTCAACAATACACTACAGTATATAATGTAAACCAGTGAATGAAATTTTTCTCTTTTTACATCGACCGGAATAGAGCAGGAAGTTTACTTGTCGTAGGGCTATAAAACAAATACATCTTCATTTATATTACAAGTGGGGATTTTGTCGACATACCTGGGGGTGAGTGTGTGTGTGCGGATTGCGACAGGGTGGGGTGGTAGATCTACTTAATAAGTGAACAAACCTATAAACTTCAAATTTGTTGAGTGAAATACTGTTATCGATTTCTTGAACATTCAGTATTTTGGTCAAATTAACGCATTTAGGTGGTGCGTTAAAAATTTTAATCGCAAAAGGGGGGGGGGGCAAAGTGTAGCAAAATACGACAGGGATAGAGGGGAGATAGATTGAAATACTTCATTATCTCGGAACCTATGGTACGAGAAAACACTTGTTCGGCATGGTTGTTAATTAAAAAAAAAACTCGCATCACTTGACGTGATGAATACATGCCAAAAAATTGGTCCAAATAACTAACTCAACAGACATATGTGCTAATGCTTAATAAATCTGTTACAATTAATTATACCTCTTTCGAAAATTAATCTGACTTGTTTATTATACCAATTTTATGCTATGATATTATGACTTACTAGTCTGAATACAAACAAAATGTATTATATTGTGTCGATTAAAAAGTGCGTTAATTTGCGATTAAAAATTTTAATCATGCGTTAATTTCCATCAATTTTTTCAATCGAACAACAGCTCTAATATATATATATATATATATATATATATATATATATATATATATATATATATATATATATACGCACACACACACACACAACTTTACCTCACTAACTTTTAGTTCAACCTATTTGTTTGAACACATTTTAACCAGGGCTGCAAGGTCCTGTTTAAAAAAAAAAAACTAGAATAACGAATAACGTAGGCCTACATGCAGGGCCATTACTTGGTATTTTGATGTTTGCGAGCCCTCCTAATCATCAAATCAAAAGGAATTATTACTTAAATGGAGGTGGGGTCTCTATCAGTGCTGACCATTGTGGTTGCCCCGTTTGCCTGTACATAAAAACGACCATTTCAAACATGATTTTAAAATTTCTTGTATTTATCAAAGGGGAGTAATTTAATAAGGGGGGCAACTCTTTTTTTAAGGTCTTAACAAATCTGGTATCTTGGGTGGCCATAGCAGTATGCGGAGCCTATTGCGGTTGTCTTGTTCGGGGCCTGGAACAAATGTTAAAAAAAATCAGATTTATCAGTTATGTTAAAAAAATATCTCAATGCAACCAGGCCCGTAGCGTGCGGGGGGAGGGGTAGGGGGCCGCCCCCCCCGCGTTTTGTCTGCCCCCCTGCTTATTTGTTCTACTTAGTAAAGTGTATTACCTGCCCCCCCCCCCCCCGCTATTGCCTGGCCCGTGCTGTAGGATTTCCACGCTATGGGGCTGAATGCACTCCCTTAGGCGCTTCTGTGTAATAGGCCTGCACCAAATACCCCGATACTCATTCTGGCAATACTACACCCATAGGTTCTGTATCATTGGGACAAAGGGTAAATAGTAAAGATGAAATTCTTTGGAAATTAGAACTGAAAGTGAGTACAAAGAAATAAAAAAAATAAAACACAACTGGGGATGGGATGAATCAATGAGTATATTCTTTAACCATGATCTATACTGCAACAGTAGCACGGTGCACGGTGTGAGAACTAGTCTTATGTTCCGATATTTGATGTACAGGTCAGTTCTATGAGATTTTCGGTAAATGTTGTCATGATGGTGTCCAGTGGGCAGGTACCGGTGCAAGGTGTGACAGTTATCCTGCTCCAGTGCTGAACATTTCTGACAACTATCAGGCTGCCTGTTTGTCGATTCTAGAGGTCAGTAGTTTCAGTTTCTTCTTATGATTTAGCTGACATATTTCTGAGACCTTGTACCCCACAATAAGCTTAAACTGGAATACTATTCAATATCCAATCCAATAATTAACAAACTGACATAGAACCAGAGATGGGTGCTTGTTATACCAATTATCTGTACAAGTACATTTTTAGTGTAGGCCTACTTGTACTTGCTTGTTTGGTACCTTGTACTTGTGCAGTCAGTACTTGAAACATCTCTGTATAGAACAATAGATAATGTACAGTATAGTATGTTTACTAATATGTATAGAACCACTAAACTTGATATTATATATATATATATATATATATATATATATATATATATGGGTGTGTGTGTGTGTCAGCCCCGTAGCGTGAAAATTCTACAGGAGGGGCCAGGCATTCTACAGCAGGGGCCAGGCAATAGCGGGGGGGGGGGAGGCCAGGTAATACATTTAACTAAGTAGAACAAATAAGCAGGGGGGGCAGACAAAACGCAGGGGGGGCCCGGTCCCCTTGGCCCCCCACACGCTACGGGCCTGGTGTGTGTGTGTGTGAACAGCTTAGTTTATTGAACTGGTTATTTTTAGACAGGTATTTATGCATATTATGTAAGCTATATAAGTCTCATACTTTTCTGTTGCCTCAATATGATCCTTTACTACCCTATTTTTGTATAATCTAATCATATTAGCATTATAATATCAATGTTATTGAGAATTGAGACACAGGATAAAACAATAATCAAATCCAGTTAATTATTTTTTTTTAAAAATGTGTTTATAAGGTTTGCTGTTTAAAACAATCTCATCTGGCTGCTTGTGAGGATGGTAAGGTGACAGCTTTAGATGGTCAGATATGTGCTATCCGAGACAGTGACCCTGGTGCTGAGAAGTTTAGGGTAAGACAAAATTCAGAATTAAATTCTCAAGCTGTTTGAACATTTATAATTGAAAAGATTAATATAGCCTCAAATAAATTTTTTCTTTTGATAAAAATGACTAAAAAATGGATTTTTACCCTTACTTACGCCTAGCCTATCTACCTCTTGGATGCAAATGGGCCTGTAAAGTATGCACATTTTCTAAGAAAACATTTAAAATCGTTATTATGAGAATACTGCTTTAGAGATTATTTGAGCTTCACTTTTTAAATTGAAATTAAAAAAAAACAACAGCTTCAAAATAGTGGTTAATAGTGATAATAGCTATGTGTTACTGAATGCAACAAGACACATGAGTTGTCAACTTTCTAACTTTAATCACTGACATGATCATGAAAAAAGGCTTTGACTCAATAGCTAGATCGAGTACTAACTAAAACAACACATCAGCCTCTAACCCTGGTGGCAGTGATGTTACACACCTGACACACCTGTGACACATACATTTACAATGCAACAAACAACAATATTATTAACACTTAAAAAAAAAATGGCAGTTTAAGGGACTTGAGGAAGACAGAGTGAAATTTATTATTAGACATTAATATTAGAAATATATTTTTCAAGATTTCATAATTGAATAGTCTTGCATTACTTTATCTAAAGCCAACCCATCACAATGCCATTTTTTTATTCTGTAATCCAGTGGTTCTAAGACTTTTGAGCTTTTTTTTAGCATTGGATTAAACATAATATAGTTATAAGTTAACCTGAAAACTTTTCAGATTGGTTAAAATCATATCATGAAATATGTAATATACATTAGGAGAACGCTGTATAACATTATAGGTCATTTGCTAATACATTAAGAAAAATGATTTACATTCATATAGTCTTACTACATTGTATGGCATAGTGACTATACATATAAAACAAGACAGCTTTTTTTCCCTGCCTGGTTAAATTAAAAATTGATTTAATTTTCATCCTTATTAACTTAATGACTTTTCTTTTTTTTTTTAAATATTTGTTTCAACAGGAATGTTGTCATTGTTGCCAACTTGGACTTATTGCTCGCAATTCTGAGCCAGCATGTGTTTCTCCTACTTTGGGTGAACCATGTGATACAAAGTATAGAGAATGTTGTCAAGGAGAAACAAAACAAAATGAAACTGGTAATAAAAAGTTTAATGAGATATCATTATTACATCAAACATAACATTTCCTTTATGAAATTCTCTTTCTAGTATTACACTATTTGGTTGAAATAAAAACACATTATATATTTTTAGGTTTGACTAAATTAGACCTTGCTCTAAATACCTTGAACAATGATGGTGCCTTTAGAGAGAATGCATCAGCCTCAGATGAAACAAGATCAGATGCAGAGATTTTAGAAATTGATGTTTGTGCCTCCCCATTAAACAATTGTTCACATCTCTGTGTCAATTCAAAGACATCATTTGTATGCATGTGCCCCAGTGGCTATCAGATTGATCAGAGTGATAATAGAACTTGTAGGCCAGCTGATGTCAACTACCAGAAAGGTTGTAATTTATTCATTTGTTTAAAAAAGTGTTTAAACTGTTTTTAGATGATTGGGAAAAAAAGTTCATTAAATAATGCCAAGAAATATTGTTTAATGTAGATAGAAGGGAATAAGTGGTGGCGTTTAAAGAAGAAAAAGTAATTAGTGATATCCTTAAAATGGGATTAATGGAAATAGTGGAGATGAATTCATAAAGGAACAAGACATGAGTTTTTAAAACTAGCCGTTTTCTAAAATATATATATTTGAAATTTTGCAATACACGCATGTCATGGCTGCTTTGACCAACCAGAATGTGGTAATCATGATGTGCTAGCATAGATCTCGATCTGTAACATGTTGTATTATTGTAGCACATTTATTAGTGCCATTCGTCATGGTTAAGCACAGTAATATCCCTAAATTAGTTATGAGAGTTTTTTTTTGACTTATTTATTACTGAATCATGGATTGTCATGGAGCAAGAACATGTATGCAAAATTTCAAGAAAATCTATTACTAAAAGTGCTGCAAAAATCAATTACAAAATTTTTCCCAAACAAATTAATAAATTAACAGATGTTTTGAGTTAAGAAAACGGTTATAAATAATAGTAAAAAGTTAAGTATATGGTTGGAAAGGAAAAGGGAACAGTTTTTAAGAAATATTAAAGCTGAGGGCAATGGCACAATTTATTTTTGTATTTGAGACAAAGCTAATTATCAGAAAGTTAGGATGCTAATCAAAGTGTTTTAAGGAATATTATTTCATTATTTGTCTTCAGATTTCTTGAACTGTGCTTTAAATAATAACCCATGTGAGCAGAGGTGTATAGATAGAAAAAATGGTACCGTTGAATGTCGATGCTATGAAGGATACATACTATCACCTGATGGAATTTCTTGTCAAGGTATTTAGTTGAAATTAAATCATCTCTTAAACTGTATATTTAATTATATATGTATGTATTATATATATATATATATATATATATATATATATATATATATATATATTTATTTATTTATTTAGAAACTACCCAAACTTTAAGAACACATATATCAATACTAGATGTAATGGAAAAGCTAATTTGTTTAGTTATATGTAGATAAAGCATGTACAAATAGACAGTAAAAGGCCGAAACAAAACAAAAAAAGCTTAAAAATAAACTTAGCTTTTTTTTAAAATAATTACTATGGTTATCTAAAAGCACAATATTAAATGTGCTTTGTCATAAATTCCACATTTTATCCCACACAATCGATTCAAATGAAAAAAAAACATTGAAATTATTTTTGGTTATATATTTGAAATCATAGAAAACCTTTGCACTGATTTTTTGTACTGCAATCTAGATATCGATGAGTGTGTTGAAAGATTGGCAACTTGTTCTTCTGGAGAAATGTGTATAAATATCAGAGGAAGTTATACATGTTCAGCCCAGTGTCCTGCTAGTTTTGTATTGAATCCAAAAACTGGGTTTTGTGAACAAGATATTCAACAATGCCATCCTGGTTTTATTTTTAACTTTGACATGAAGAAATGTGAAGGTATGTAGCTCAAATAAAGTAGTAGCTATAGCATTAATTACAATATATATTACAATCAAAATCATGTTTTCTGGTTAAGAATTACAATTATTAGTGTTTTATAACATACCAATGATAAGAGATTTGACACAATCAATACAAATTGTAATAGTACTATTATTAGGTCAATTAAAAAAAAAAGATATAAAAGATGTAAAGTGAAGTGTCAACACAAAGACATCATTTGTATGCATGTACCCGAGGGGCAGGCCTGTAGCCAGGTCAAAGTAAGCAAGGGGCACCTTTACTTTTTCTTTATTTTGTACTCTTTTTCTTCTTTTTTAAGTGGGGGAGGGGCACTCCATACCTAGCCGGGGCGGGGGGAGGCGTGGCCCCCCCAGTGCCCCCCCCCTTGGCTACTGGGTTGCCGGGGGACTATCAGCTTGATTAGAGTGATAATAGAACTTGTAAGCCAGCTGATGTCAACCACCAGAAAGTTTATGATTTATCCAACAACATTTATTTAATATAAATGTATAAACTTCACTCTACTTTTTTTTTAGTTTTCATAAAACTTATTTTGTACATAGCAAATGATCTTTTAGCATATTATTAATGCGAATAATTACTGAGTGTTTGATAATTTTTAAGGCAACAAAAAAGATATCTGAAAAACTTGAAAGAAAGCATAAATATTTGAGAATATATTATTGCTAAAATTGTTAAGATTATTGTTCTAAATATTGCTATTCCAGTAATTAACAAGAATAGCTTGAAAATATTTTTATAATTAAAAATTTTTCAATGTATATATACTGTATGATAAATCTATGTAAAAGTAAATAATGCATAATAAACTACTTTGCTTTTTATTTCCTATTAAATGTGCATTAATAAATTTAGAAAAGAACTTATTAACATATTTTCATCATTTTATTAAGACAATTAATTTCTATGAGCTGATATTTGATATGTTATTATTTAATAATAACAGTATGTATTTTTCAGACTTAAATGAATGTGGTATTGGTATTGATTCATGTGGGATTGGTGAGAGATGTGAGAATACAGTTGGATCATATGTTTGCCGGAGAGAAAGAAATTGTGGAACCGGGTATACTCTTGATGAGAAGACTCAAAAATGTATTGGTATGTGTAAAGGTTGTTAGGTTTGTTAATGATGTTATGATGTTGGAGGCGTTACTGTGGTAGCGTGTCTCTTATTCCGCACACAAACAATTCTTGAATTAATACTCAACTCAATGTTGCTGATTCATTATTTATTTCATTATAACAAAGACATTGAAGATATTATATGAAATGCACTTATTGAAGACATTATGTCAAATACAAATTGACCTTCTTTAAAGGCATTAAAGACTATCAACTAACACTACAACTTCATAGCTCTAGATCAAAGTCTGACTTACTAGCACTGCATCTAAAACGTAACTTACTTCTACCACGACCAAAATATAACTCAATAAAGTTTGTCTCCAAGTAAAGACAAATTCATGTGACCTCCAATAGCAACCAATACGTCACATAATAAATATTACACCCAACACACTTCATAGTGCAGTGCACAAACTCAAGATTAATAAAAATAGATTTGCACCAATCCTTCGTACTCTACATCTCCCCTCCCCTCAAAAATGTGCAACATTTAAATATAATATCCATCATTATTTATTTATCAACTTCATAAGAATATTCAATCATAATTCATAAAACTCATTATATAGTATTCAATAATAATCAATGGTACTCAATACGTAATAATAGTCAATAGCATTTAAAATCACTCAATACAAATAATTAATGTTTTTCAAAAATACTCAACATAATAATACTCAATGTTATTCAATGATAATTAATATGTAATAATATTCAATAGTGTTCAAAAATCATTCAATAATAATGTCGTTCAAAGTGAACCAATCAATTCTATCATATATCAATTATTAATTTGACCAATATAAATAACTCCATTAGATAATCCATACTCAAAAAAATTCTTATGTCAGTACCATCAATATCTGTGCCTTATAAATTTTATTATCATTTACCAGTGCCATAACCCTATCAAACAATTCTCCAAGTCATACAATGAATGTACTATCTACTGTGTACCCTATTATATTAGTAATTTAATTCT
This sequence comes from Bulinus truncatus, assembly GCA_021962125.1. Classification (NCBI taxonomy): domain Eukaryota; kingdom Metazoa; phylum Mollusca; class Gastropoda; family Planorbidae; genus Bulinus; species Bulinus truncatus. The sequence goes on from JAGDYQ010000061.1 coordinate 4,805,479, forward strand.
TTAGTAACTGAAAAAGTTTTTTTTTTTTTCTGCCATTTTTTGTGTGTGTAGTGTTGTAATTTGAACAGATCAGAACATGACACTGAATTCCAGCTAAATTAATTGTGCTCATTTTCTATTATAAGACGATGTAATTTTGTTTTTTAAGAACTGAAAATAGTTGGCATCTCATGAATTGCTGTGTTACACTGAAATGTAAACTCAATAGTTGGCATCACATGAATTGCTGTGTTATACTGAAATTTAAACTCTACAAATAAAATTGTGGCTCCAGAAAATTGTATTTACTTTTTTTATCCTTGTTTTTTCTACGGTTGGCAGCAAATGGTTCAATAAGATTGACATCAAATCGTCCTATAAGATTGACATCAAACGGTTCTATAGATTGACATCAAATGGTTCTATAAGATTGACATCAAATGGTTCTATAAGAATGACATCAAATGGTTCTATAAGAATGACATCAAATGGTTCTATAAGAATGACATCAAATGGTTCCATAAGATTGATAACCACTGGTAAAGACCGGACTTGGGCTAAGTCCAGCTCTTCAGGCTGTTTGATTGGCCTTCTTAACTGACCACATAAATGACATTTTAATTTGTTAATGTTTTTTATAAAACACTCCATCCATCTGCTCTTTTGTTCTGCCTTTCTCTCAGTTTAAAAACCTAACATGGTCCACAGTTTGAAAAGTTTGCACACCCTTAGTATAGACCATAATACCATTTTATGACAAACTGCTTTATTACCTAGATCATATTGGCTTACTCAGCTAAGCTTTTCCGTTTCTAAGAGGAAATATATTAAATATTCCCTTTCACCCAGACTGCTATGCAACTCCAGGATGGATGCCTTATTTGCATTATAAGTACCATTTTCTTACTGTAAATTTTTTTAATTTTAAAATTTCAATAATAAATAATTTTTTAAATAAATATCTGGAATAAAAGGTGTAGGAAGAAGCATTAGAATAAACCATTTAAGAGAGCATGTTCTTTTGTCTCGCTCTATCCAACTTCAAAATCTGTCATTTGAAAAAAATGTAGGTTTCCTGTTTCCACTGACCCTTCCTTGAATACATAGGTAAGACTCTGCAAGCTAATATTTTTCATTGAATATGAGTGATTTAAAATTACTAATAGATTAACATAAGAATGCTAAAAATAAGCAGTACTAATTAAAACATTCATTCTAAAAGAAATGAAATGGGGGGGGAGTACCAACAGGCGTGACAATCAAAAGGGGAGTTAATCTGTCTTTAAGAGATATATGTAATGGTAATGCCCCCATAACTTTTGAGTTTTTAAATATAACAGTACGCGCATACTGACTGAATTTTGATGTGCACTTTATAGCACCGCGTTTGAACTGTCCGTAATTTTATTGACGCAAAATGACAAGTTATAATGGAAAGACTTTTTTATCAATCTCACGGTAAAGTAATAAGTACACATTTATAATAATGACTAATAATAACCTATACGTTTGAGCGTTTGGTTAAGTCAGTGCTGTTACCGAGAAAAAATGATTTGTTCAAAATAAAGGATGATATGTATTTTAGAATCTAAGTGTACTTTAGATGCGGCTGTTAATACTTTCTTATAGACCTAATGGTGGTTAATGACTCTGAAAGTAAGCTGGATTGAAATGTATTTATTGTAACTGGTAGGCCTAAGTTGGCTTACTTGTTCGTATTCAACCAGTTGATGTTTTTAAATGCATTGAGCTGTTTCCATCGTTAAAATGTGAAAACTGATGCTGGGCTTTAGAATTATAGAATGACTGAAATGTCTAAAGGCGGGTGACTCAATGACTTTGACATGCCCACAATTTTCAGCAAATACAGAGTTTGTCGAAATTACTTCTTTGATTGAAACTAAGAAGATTTAAAAAAATTCTCTCTCATTGACTGGTATTGATATACTGTCATCTTGTTCGGTATTTGTTGCGTCTTAACACCACACTACGTATGACGTAACACCACACTACCACGTGTGACATAACACCACACTACGTCACCATTCTTCAAAAAGCCACTTTTATTTATTGGCAAAAGTTTACGAATAAGTATAGTATCTATTAAAATAAATTATTATAGGCAAGGGCGCGAGGATCCGCGTCAGTCCGCGAAAGTCCGCAACTTAACCATACGAAGCGTGGATTCGGAAAAGTCTGCGGATTTACGTCCGCAAGCGGACATTCCGCTGTCCGCTCATCTCTGATCAACACCCCTCTCTTCATAAAACACATCATCCATTCTGTCCTACTCACGAGTAACGGCTTTATTGGGGGGGGAGGCAGTGCAAGTGGTCCTAGCCGATTTGAGCACCAAAAGTTATTATCATTAGTTTATTTTAACAGCTAGGTCAGGGTCGTCAATCTGCGGCTCGCGAGCCGCATGCGCTCTTTCGATGTCAAATTGCGCCCTATTCAAATACCATAATATTGAAACAAAAAATTTTGGTGGCTCTTTAAAAACTGAGATAAATGCATATTTTAACTTTTGGCTCTTCCGTCTCAAAAGGTTGCCGACCCCTGAGCTAGGTGATAAAATGTATATCCTAGTGCTCTTCTAAAGGTGTGAAGCGTTTACTGTCTATTTTTCTCCCGTATATTTAGCTATTCATCCCACTTCTTGTCTACCCCACCCACACCTAAATGTCTCAAAAGATTGTTTTCAGTTAAACCAGGGCTCAGAATATTTGGGCCCAAATCCTAAATGACCAATTTGATTACCTCCATATTTGTGTTGACATCTGAATTAATTTATTTCAAATTAAAGTTTGAAACCACCCGAATAAACAGAATCTCGGCAATAAGCAGACGAAAATGGAGGCTGAAAAAATATAACAAAACAATGGAAGATGTTTCAAAATTTTTCAGAGGGCAGAGTTTTTTCCTGGGGGTTCTTTTTCAGTTAACGGGAGCGAACCGCGACCAGTTTTTTGGAAACCTGCCAGTGAAGCAATCGACATCAGCGGTGACGTCCCCTTACGACGAAGGCTTGAAGAGAACTTTACGAAACAAATTATTGGACAACAGAGTCCACGTGCCCTGGTACAGAACATGCGTACTCCAAGTTGACTGCTTGATGGTTCTATTGTCCCCGTTTTGTCTGTCTGTCTGTCATCACCCTAGATCTCAACAACCATAAGTCCCCTAGACCCATGATGTATATATCATTATGTAGGTCTTGGCCTGCCAAGAAATGACTTTTTTCCATTTCGCGATCTGACCTCTCAGGGCCGTAAAAGGGGCCTTATAAAGTACCGTTTTTACTATATAAGCTATATTAATAAAGGAGCGCCCTATATCTCAGCAACCATAAGTCCTAGACCCATGATATATATATATCATTTTGTAGGTCTTGGCCTGCCATGTGTACATCAAAAGTTCATTTCGCGATAGGACCTCTGAGGGGCTCTAAGGGGCTTATATATTATATATATGGCCCATTCTACACCTTGTACGTTCAATAACCCATTCATTTGGCGCGAAATACTACAGCACGTAGTTTCACCAAGATTTATTAAGTAACTCATCAAATGAAATAGTAAGCTTGTGTTCTGAGTTTAATTGAAGTATCAGAGCTGTGCAACAATTGACGGAATTTTCGGACGATTAAATGACTACAATTTCGAATGTTTTCAATTATGAATCCTATTTCAGTAACCACAAACCACTTGTAGTTAGATTTAAGAGAAAATAATTTTTTTCAAAATATAAAAGAAACGTCTTTTTATAATATTTTTTTATAAAAAAAAGAATATATGCGTTACACAATTGAATTTATTAACATTTTCAAAATTTACAAATGTTACTGAAAGCTAACAAACGCACTGATACATAACAGAAAATGCGCTAACAAATCCTGTGTCCAGAATGGAACAGGCTTAGTACTTGTTTTTCAAGAGGCAGCAGCCAAGGAGGCAGCGAACACCCTTAGCTTTCAATCATTTATTTTTGTTTATCTATTTTGCTGCTACTAAGCTAGGCCTGTTTGTTGTCAGAAATTGTCAGGAGACCTAGATTTTCTGATTGCGGTTATTATTTGAAAAAGCTTTTTCCTTCCACACTTACCAGCTTCATCATCATTATCATTAACAGTTTGATATTTATGGAGATTTAGGGACGCGACATCGGACAGTTCTCACGTATTAATTTAAATAGGGGGCTGTCCATAAAGTACGATGTCACGCTATTTTTGACGATTTTTGACCCCCACTCCCCCTGTCACAAAGTGTCACAAATCTCGGGACCCCCCTAAAGTTCGTCACACTTTCGAAAATTTATTTTTAATTAAGAACTAATTAAAATTTAATCGAAAACTTAAATCGCACTTCACTATTAAACTGCCTTAAAATATAAATATTAAAAGAACTATCAGATTATTAAATGAGTTTAATAGTTGAATAACTAATTGTCAATAGCTGTATCAGTTATTCTTTGAAACAGTAACTCAATCAATTGAATTTGAAAAAAAAAATTGCAAAAATTAGATTGACAATTATATAATAAACATCATTTATCTGCTACCTATTCATTTACAATGGGTGAGGTGAACTTTGAGATAATCTTCCGATTATGCATTCTATTGACACAGGATAAGAAGTAGATTAGCGAAACTTGACCTCAACCAGTGATTAAATAATAAAAATGGAGACAAAACAATGTGACTAAAAGAGCTAGATTGACAAATTATGTGGGCAGCTCTGGTGCTATATTGAATATGTTTATAGTGGGCCTGTGAATTATGTTTAATAAAAAAAATATTCACTAGACGTCATCCATCCATGGTGAAGTGTTTATCCATAGTTAAGACTGACATAAATCTTTCCGCATCATCGTTTCCTGGAAGGATAGTTGCAGACAGATCAACTTCATCCTCATCTAGCCACTCAACATCCTCTGAATGTGCATTTTCCATTCTGCCAATAATTGCCATGAAGTTCTCTTTGCCTTCTAGCAGCGATTCTCAAAGGACGAATGCGTTTTATCTGAGTTGATTCTGGAAAATTTGGGGTTGGCAGTAGTTATATGACTTGAAAAACAAATTTTGTAATTTTACAAGTGGCGTGCCAGATTCTGATGAGCTTTTATATAAAAATAATAAATACAATAAAAAAATAACCAATTTTGTTGAAAAAGTTCACCCACCAAAACATTTTTTAGTTTTAAAAATAATCCATTTGGCTCTTTTTACTGAAGTTCACTTTTACTCCTATTGTTTACCATTAAGATTCTATTTCCTGTTCTCCATGTTAGATTTTTCAATTATACTTGAGTTTGAATAATTATTTTAATTTTCTTAATTTTATTCTTAAAAATGTCTTACAAAAAATCATCACTTTGCGTTGCTAAAAATAAGGACAAATGGGCGAAAAATTTGAAAACTTCAAAACACTCTTAAGAAAAAACTAAATTGGAATCGAGATCGAGAGCCATTGCATTCACACATTCTAGAATGCCAAAAAAGAGTGGATGATAATTGGTCGCTACATAGGCTTGGCCTCTATGGAAAAATCAGATTGAAAAGAGTTGCAGCACTCAGGAAGAGAGTAGAGCTATCATGGAGCTTTTTAAATTTCCCGATACTGTCTTTGCGAGTGAGCAGAAAAATTGGAAACTTTAATTAAAAGGTATAATGTTCATTTGAAAAAACCTGTGGGTGACATACGGGAGCAGTTTGATAAGTTATTTGATGTCACAAACAAAACTGATTCAAAATGGTTATGTGCTGAGGACAAAAAACTTTACAATGCAAATTCAAAGTGGAGGTAAGACGGGATATACTACAACTAAAATTGCTAGTCAAAGTACAATTCATCCATCAAAACTGAAATTGTTTGCAAAATTAATGAGGCACAACAACAACAAAGCAGTTTTGAAAGTTCCAGTGATTCAAGTGATAACGAGAATTCTCAAAGTAACTCTGATGGTGCTGATGCAATGCAGTCATCCACAGGCACAGCAATCTACTTCTAGTGCAGTTTCATTAGTTCCAGTATGGAAACTACCAGTTCGAAGAGCAGCATTAGTAAGCAAAATTTTGCACAAGTCCGGCGTAAAAATAGCGCTCCTTCTCAGTCAGGTGTCTATCGAGCTGTATTCAGAAGAAGCAAGTAAACTAAAAGAAACATTAATAAATACTTTGCGTAATAGCTTATGGAGTTTACATTTTTGATGGTAAAATTATGAAGAAAAAAGAACACCAAGTAGTTGTATTAAAAAATGAAGCAAAAGAAGTAGGCTAGCCGTCTTAGTTTACCTGATGGCAAAGCTGCTACGATCGGATCTGCCATTCAAAAAGTTTTAGATGAATATAACTTAAGGGTAAGCTATAAAGATGATAGTAGTGTCAGACACTACAAATGTTAATACAGGGTCGAAGTCTGGTGTTGTGGTGAAACTTCAGAAACTGTTTGTTCAACATGGTGAGTCTGCACCAGTCTTTATCGGCTGTCAGCACCACATACTTGATCGTGTTCTTAGACACGTGTGTGATGCATTGCTCGGTGATTCAACTGAGTCTCCTAACATAAATTATCCATTTGTAAATAAGATACTTAAAGATTATGAAATGTTAAAAAAAGATTTTGAAAGTAAAACAAAGTATTATCAATTTTAGAAAAACGAAATAGATTGGACAGATGATATGAAATTTTGCACCATCTAATTTGCGTTTTTAAGCATTTTAAGAGTTCTTTACAACAAATGCCAAAAGTTAATTTTAGCGCACTGCCTGGCCTCAGCAATGCCCGATGGAACTCTCGAGCAATTTTTGCATTGTTGGCTTTCATACTATTGCCTGATGAACGAAGACAACTTCAGAAATTGTGTGAAATTATATGTGGACGTGGAGTGATGCCTGGTTTAGTGATCATCATTACAAAGCTGAACAATATGAACTTCTTTTCCATGCTGTTAATGATTATCCAAAGGGTTGCGCTGTCTTCGAAATCATTGGTCTCAAAGTCCATCTCCAATACTCCTCCACGTAGCAATGTTTGTGCAGAAAGAGCAATAAAAGTTCTGCAAGATATTATTCCCCTTGCCACTCGCACCAGAGAAACTGAATTTACGTTTTATTTTTAAAATAAACGTTTATGAAACAATACTTGAAATTATTAACAAATGTCAATTTTTCTAAAACTTCAAAATGTTTGGTGGGTGACATTTTCAATTTTTTAAATAAATTTGATATGGTTTTGTGTTTCTACAATAAAAACTCATCTGTTGATGGTATGCCATACAGTAATTGTTCTGAAGTCATATACCTAGTTGGCACATTCTCCTAGGAGACAGTGGCCGAGTGGTATAGAGCGCTCGACTGTCGACCGGAGCGTCCCGGGTTTGCAATCTCGAGTGAGAACCTTAGGACTTTTTCCAGGTCCTGGTGAAAGTTCCCAAGTCCACATAGCTATAAATGGGTACCTGACTTATGTTGGGGAGTACAGGCGGCTGGGAATTGTGCAAACCATACAATCCCTTCATATGCCTAGGTTATAGAAACAGATGAATTCTACACTTCATCACCCACGATGGCCCTTAGGGCTATGGAAACTTTACTTTTTACATTCTCCTGCGCCCGAGCTCTGTGTTATCCTGTATGTTTTCTTCAACATTGTTTGTGAGGCAAAGTATAAGTGACACACTTTGCAAATTCGATCATGTATGCTGGTCTGCAAAGATGGACAATAAAGATCATATGGTTGCACTTTAAAAACTCCTGTTGGTCTTGGCATAATGTCATCAAATTTGAGAGTTTGTGCCACAAACAAACAACCAAAGAGGAAATGAATGTGCATCTGCATCTGCTCTTTCTGTAGCTCTGAGTCCATCAGTTGTTTGTGTTATTGGGATTGGTTGGAGGAGGAAATAATCTCGAAGGTAAAACGTTGAAAAATGAGCTCCGTACTTTGTCGCAACATTTATGTCCTGAAAATTCACAATTTGAGTGCAGTATTGGCTGGTGAGAACATGATGGTCAAACCATTTTTATCTTTCGACATCAGTCCTGCTGCATTCAATTCAGATTTCTCAGGGTCGATATATTCTGCAACTGTTGGAAATTGGTCAACAATCACATGCAACCAGATTTCAGCTAAAGTTTCACCTGCAAACTTGAGTTTGTTCTTTTCAATTTATTGTTCTGCCCTGCGAATCAAAGTGAATGCCATAATGTTCATTTGGCAATATGACACCAGACAGTTCACGCTGCTAAATGGAGCAAATTCGATGTTCCACGCGATTATAAGCACTTCTTCCTGGTCACTGTGGTTGCAGAATAAGGCATCAATATTATTTTAACGAAGTGATGGATTGGTAATTTTTTGTATTATAATACAAATTCCAAATTTCTTTATCAGTGATATAATTATGCAGCAGAACAACAAAAGTAATAACACCTCCGGTAAGGCTACTGATAAAACAAGGCTGCAACAGTTTATTAGCGGTCCTAACTATAGCATGAGAGTTATGAGAACAACACATTATGAAAAGATATGCATTTCATGCTATTTTGACATAAAACTAATTCAAGTATTTCACAACTTTTTTGAAAATTATTTTTAAAACTATTAAGTTTTACTAAAAAATAAAAAAATAAAATTAGAAATAAAATGAAAAATATATAAAAATGTGACGTCTCACTTTGCCTGACCCCCCCTCCCCCCCTGTCACAAACTGTCACACTTTCTTATACCCCTCCCCCCCTCCCTTGGAGCGTGACGTACTTTATGGACGGCCCCTAGCTAGACTTATATGCTTAATGTCTCCTAACTATCCTGTCTGTTTGATTGTCAGTACCAAAACTACCAGCATGTTTATCTACCATGCGAAACTGTTCAAACTTATGCTCTGTTACCTACCCATTAATTATACCTTCTACCAACTGTTCCTGCCTACATCTGTTACCTACATTTTAACTATACCTTATACCAACTGTTCCTTCCACACACTGCTACCTACCTAACTATACCGTCACATAACTGTTCCTGCCTACACTGTTACCTACCTATTAATTATACCTTCTGCCAACTATTCCTGCCACACACTGTTACCTACCTATTAACTATACCGTCTTGCCAACTATTACTGCCTACACACTGTTACCTACCTATTATTCCTTACCTTCTGCCAGCTATTCCTGCCTACACACTGTTACCTACCTAGTAATTATACCTTCTGTCAACTATTTCCTGCCTACACACTGTTACCTACCTATTAACTATACCATCCTGCCAACAGTTCTTGCCTACACACTGTTACCTACCTATTAACTATACTGTCCTTCCAACGAACTTTCGAATCTAACCTGCACTTGTACATAAATGACTTATCACTAGCAATTCACCTGCCCACGCTCAGAGTCGTTCTTATGTTTATGGGGGCCCTTTGGGTGCACTAGGTAGAGTACCTTTGGGTGCACAGGTACCTTTGGGTGCACAGGTGCCTTTGGGTGCTGGAAGTACCACTGGGTGCACTAGGTAGAGGTTTGCAAATGAATCACGGTTCTAATCTTAAACCTGCAGTGCCCCTCCTGCTCTACTGCCCCCTCTCCCCTTCTCTGTTTCTCCCTCCCTCTTCCCCAATGTATACAGTACAGGCGTGTGTGTAAGTTGAAATGCTTAATTTTCATATTACTTCAGGTACAAAATTAGATTTGCCGTCAGGAGATCACAGATTACCAGCCATTTGACGAAATTCAAAGACAAGATGAAAGTAAGGGTCTTAATGACACATTCAAAGGTGGATTAAACGGCGGGCGCCCTGGAACTCGACTGGCAAAGGGCATGTAGTAAATTGCCATATATGCATTCCAGTCTCTATCTTTTCTAAATGGACCATTGTGTTCCTCTGCGCCAGGGAGCCCCGCTGACCTTATGCCTTCTGGACACCTTAACGATTTTCCTCCATCTGTCTTTTTATTTCCCTTCAATCTTTCATTTCCCTTCACCTATCTTTCTTTCATTTCCCCTTCAATCTTTTCTTCCCTTCAATCTTTCATTTCCTTCACCTATCTTTCTTTCATTTCCCTTCAATCTTTCATTTCCCCTTCACCTATCTTTCTTTCATTTTCCCTTCAGTCTTTCATTTCCCTTCACCCTATCTTTCTTTCATTTCCCTTCGATCTTTTATTTCCCTTCAATCTTTTATTTCCCTTCACCTATCTTTTATTTCCTTCATCTATCTTTTATTTCCAGTGCCAAACCTGGGGATTTAGGAGCCCGGGGGCTTGGCCTCTTTGTGGGGCCCCTGTATTTTGACATTTGACACCATGGCATGAGATGATGTACTTAATATTTAATATACAAAATTTGTTGGGGGCTCACCTCAAGCTGAGGCTCCGGGGGCCTGTGCATATATTATTTCTCTTTACATAGCTTTCATTTCCCTTCACTATCTTTTATTTAACTCTAGAGTTCAAGGTCAGAACTCCACCCACATTTGATTTAATTCCATCAAAGTCATAATTAACCGTTCCCCGCTCAAAGTAAAACCATGTCTCAGATATTGCACTTCAGTACTTCTATGGAGAGGTATTTACTGTTCCAAGACTTTAAGGACCCACACGTGAAGCAGCAGAGACTAGCGATACTAAGTATGTACAACAAAAAGAAAGAAAAAGATTTTGCCGCTCAAACTTTTCTACCCATGTAAGTATTATTTTTTTTTATCAAACATTTGTTAACCAACCAATTATTGTGAAGCCGCCTTAGCAGCAGGTTTTCTGTTTTATTTAAGAAGCGTAATTTGACGTTTAATTGTACAGAGAGAGGGAGGGGAGAGAGATAAAGAGGAGTGGGGCAGGAGGGAGAGGAAGGAGGGGGGCAAGGGAGGGGAGAGAAAAGGAGGGAGGGAGGGAGGAAAAGAGGGAGGAGAAAAGGAGGGAAGGAAAGAAGAAGAAAGGAAGTAGGGAGGAGATAGAGAGGAGGAAATAAAGAGAGGAAAGAGAGGAAGGAAAATGAGGGAGAAAGGCAAGAAAGGGAGGGAAGGAGAGAGAAGGGAGAAATGGGAGAGTTAGGGAGGGAAGGAGAGGGAGGGATAAAGGGAGGAGGAGGGAAAGAGAGAAAGGGATAAGGGGGTAGGAAGGGAGAGAGAGGGAGGGAGGGGAGAGAGAGAGGAAGAGGAGAGGGGAGAAAACAAAAAACTTTTTTAAACCCGGGCAAAGCCGGGTACTTGCAACTAGTATATATATATATATATATATATATATATATATATATATATATATATATATATATATAGCCTATGTGCAAGAATCATTCTAAGCCATACTGGCCTAACCCAAGAAGTGAAGAAGGCTAGTCTGGCTTAAAACGTACCATAGTTTCTCTGGTGGGTTCTCAGTGTTTAGTTATTTGTGAATAGTGACACTACGTACATGTGTTGATGTCGTTTAACATACGATACTAGTAAGCAATAATTAAATTACAGTCACAATTGTTAACAAACATGTATATTCATTGAGGTTCTTGGGGTTTTTGGGGACCCTAGGCAAATGTACATTTTGGGTTACTTTATGTACAGGTTATGTAAAACTTAGAAATTCTGGTTGTTTTTGTGGTTCCGGGAAAAGTTTAATTCGGGGCCCTTAAGTGAAATCGCCGTTATTGCCACTGTACAAATCTGAATAACTAGGGTCCTTCTTATCCCCAACCGTTGATTCATCTTGTTTATTTTTGCATGCTAACGCAAAATAACATTCATGACAGAGTCCCCCTCCCTCCCTGAGCAGAAGGCCCAGACAGCCTACACATACGAACCGATCTACATTGTACTATATACTTAATATAAACGTGACAATAAAATCACTGTTTAATTATATTTTTTGAAATTGTGTTTTTCGGGAAAGAGAAAGGTAAACTAATTTTTCTTCCTGTTTGCCATTAGAAGAGAAAGAGTGATATATATGTATAGACATAAATCAATTATATGAATAAAATTCATTAAAATGTGTATGCGATAAATCAGCCATAGAACGTGCTATTGATAAATCTAAAAGAAAATCAATTATCTTTATCAATAAATCCTTACATTTTATTTTCATTTGGCTGCAATTAAAAAAAAAAGTAGCCTGCTTGTAAATAATCGAAGGGACATAACTCGACACATGTAGATCGTCTGCAAGTAAATTAACTAATGGCAATATGGTTCAACTCATCTATACTTCTTGGTTGATATTCTATAAGATTAGTCCATTTACTAATATGGCTTATAAAAAACGAAGGAGGTAAACCGAGTCTTAGATTTGAAAATCGATGGAGTATGTTTAATCTATTTTTATTCATTCCGGCTTTGGAAAGTGTTACCATTGTGGTCACTGCCTTTATTATTACTACTAATTATTTATTAGCCATTAGCATGTTTGGGAAGACCAGTGGCTAAGGTTTGTAAGGTTATCTTCTGTGTGAAAGCCCACCCCAAGTTTGGGCTAGCCTGCTAGCTTAAAAAAAAAAAACCAACTTTTTTGTGAAGAGCTTATACTTATTTTATGGTATTTTTCTAGCAGTGAGGGTATTGTGGACATTTTTGATGTTTTTATAATTTCAAGCCAGTTGATTATCATTTGTTTAATTTTGTTCAAAATTGTATATTTCTGCGCTAACTTTAAAAAAAACAATCAAATTCAAGAAGGTACAGCAGTATTAAGCTTAGGTCAGTGGTTCTAAAACTTGTATGCTTCTCTTTGTAGCATAAAGAAAAATAGAGTTGTAATGCCATATAATTAATTCTAAATCCTTTATGAATTAAAATTTTAAATATACTGGCTTATGTAAATGAGAAAAGTTCTGTCAAGCATCTCAAATTATTCATACCTCTGGCCTTAATATCAAAGTAATATTAGAGAAAAAAAAGAACTAGGCAAAGATTGAAAAAGTACTGATTATATATATATATATAATAGTTTGAAAGCAAAAATTAGTAGGAATTTGGAGGTAAAAAATACAAACTGTCTGTACAAATATGGATGTATGGTAACCCTATATTAATGCGGCACATTTTGCATATTGTTCTAATCAAGGTTGGATAAATACAAAATTGGGCCTGATGCTACAAATCATAAGCACATAAGCTTTAGGCATGCTGAACATATTTTTTATATGGCCTGTTTCATGAATGTCCCAAATATTGCAGAATCAATAAACCAAATTTATTACAGCTTAAGTTATCACTGGTTCAATCTGACACTGGCATCAAAATCTTTTACTTTGTGACTAATTGTTGATTCATCAAAGGTATAAATTGCACATACTTCAGTCTTATTAGAGGGATCTCAAAACTTGTAACCAATAAGTCCTTTAAAAGACTACTATTAAGACAAGTAGGTCCTATTACTGTGATTCAATCCCTTGCATTGTATGTATCAGTTAGGCTTTGAACCTCATACCTTAATCCACTAGATTTCATGTTTCTAAAATCCATCTTAGTGAAGTTAGACTTTAAAAAAGAAATGTTTACTTATTCAATAATCAGGGATGCTACATAAAATCATAATGAATAATTTTGTATGACTTAATCATGGGAAATTTTTTTTTAAATATTTATCTGTTAGCTGTTCATTTGGACCCACATTCAACGAGAAACAAATGCTAATGCCTGTTATAGATTATTTCAATAAAATTCACACACTTCTAAAAAAGACAGTTTCTTGCCAGGAGCATCTTGAAGCCAAATTCAAAATGGAATTTACTGAAAAAGCCTCATATAATGAGTCAGCTAAATGAAATGGCCAAGGCAGTTAAAAAATTATTAGTAAGTATAAAATTTTTGTATTAGTAAATATAACTGATTAGAAAATGCTATAAAACCAAAGTTCAATATTCATTACCATTTTGTTAAAGTGGTCATAGAGCCTTATGAACATAAAACTTCTAGCTAAAAGTAAGATTTCATTAAAACTCAGCTGCACTCTTTCATTTCCAGAATATCCAGAAACATCCTCCATATTTGAGAAATAAAAGACAATTCCTCAAAGATTCAAATTTGAGACCTTTGTTTAGACAGTCATACGCTTTACTTATTTACCTTATCAACCTTTAATGAGTCATGTAGTTTAATAAAGGATAAGTAAATCTGGGCACAGAGGATGACCAAAACAGGTCTTGAAGTGCAGTGCTAGCTGTTGATAGCTAGGTGTGCACTTTCTCATGTGATTTGCTAACTCTGGGATGATTTTGTTAGATCTTTCCTGACTAGTAGTTTAAAAAATTAATGAAATCTGTTGGTCGAATTGCATTAAATAGTTTCTAATTTAAATAAATTATAATACCAAACTATAGTTTGAACTTTGAAGAAAATTTTTTTTTTCCAGGCAAAAAAGGAAATTTTTAAAAACTGTCCACTTGGTTTTGAATGTTCAGAAATTTCTGGCTGTCATCACCACAATGATGTAAGCTACGTTTGTTAAAAATGTTTTTAAAAGCTGGCTAAAGTTATTGCCCTATCTTTCTGTTTTTATTAACTGTGTGAGACCAGTAGGTAACATGTGAAATTATAATAAGAAAAATAATTTTCATAAAAACAGCTTGAAAGCTATGTTTACAAGGAATCACTCTGTTTCCTTGTTACATATACAGTGAAACCAAAAGTTGCATGATGTCTGACCCTCCATAACAGTTTTTTTATATAGGAAGGCTGTGTTGGAAATAATTATCTTTCATCATTGTTTCTGATAAGTTAAATTTGAACTGTCTTCATGTGCCATTCTTTTTTTGTCTTGATTTTATTACTTTAATCTTCTTTCTAGCTGTTTGTGAATAGCTTTTCCGTCTTTAATATGGTTTCAACTTTTGTGGCTTGGGCTTTTATTCTGTTTATAGTGCAATCTTATTTATATTGTAAGAAATATGCTTTAGGGTTCAAAAGATTGCATCACAATCTGAAAAGCTGAGCCCTAAGAAAGTTTTTTTTGCAATATATGGCATTATCAAAATATCATATTTATTTCAAAACAAGCTATTTATCTGTCGATTTTCTATGTTACTTATCTCTTGCTTTAACTCTATAAACTGTTCCTGATAAATAAATAAAAAAATTAAATCCTGTTGAAACTACCACGTAATTTGTTTTATTATCAAATTTTATTTTATAAAATATTATGCAAATTTTGAAAATTAGTTAAATGCTTATGCTTACTTTAATCGTTAATAGAACATTTTTTATGTACACTGCCACTTTCTATTTTTCCAGAATAGGAGACACAGAGTCCATGTTTAAAAAAGACAAAGAATACACAGAGGCAGCAGATTCTTTTAGAATGATGCTTTCAAGAAAAGGGGATGGCATGAAGGAGAAAAAGATATTCAACTCCCAAAAGTACAAACTGAATAAAGAGGTCTGTATGTTCTGAAACTGTCTCTGCCATTTCATTTTTACTGGCAACTGTTACCATCTTTTAAATTAGAAAGCTAAGAATGACTTATAATAAGTATAGAGTGTTTTATAATATTGAATTTATCCTTAACTTTTGCTTTAATACTAAATTAACATTAGTAACATTCATACAACACATAAAAAGAGTTACTTGATGGCATGCGATAACAAATATATTTTTGAATAAAGTGTTGTATACAGGACCTTAATATTCTTCTAAGTATCAACAATTCTTAAATACTTATTAACAGTAACACATTAGACGATGTTACAAATGATGAAAATAAAACTTACTTGCATAAATAAATGAGTTTAATATCATTACAGTCCATAATGGAAATATATAACTACACAGGTATCACAAAAATAACACAAATCCCATGAACTCAAAGCTAACACAATTACACCACCAGCTATCAACCTCATGCAGTTCGAAACCATATAAATACCCACAGAGTCACTGCTCACTTTTCCCCCTTTTTAGCACGTCAATTCCTCGCCCAATACATGCTGTGCAGTCATTCCAATGTATCCCTCTAGTGATCAAACTCCCACATAGCCAAACAGGTTCATTTACTGGTCACAGGTTACTGGTCTGCCCACTAATACACAACAAAAAAACAAACATGAGACATGTTGCAAAAATTTTATCTGATTTTTTTTTACTATTTTACATTCATGTATTGTATATAGTAGAGCTCAATGTCAATGAGAACTGCATATAAATATTGTGAGTACAATAATTTATTTTTCAATATTCTTCATCTTTTATGTTCATTCACTTTTTCTTATTATCATTGATTTTTTGAAATCACAAATAATGTAGTGAAATAATCTTATCATTTTTCCAGATTGGTGTCCCCGCTGTCAGTAAAATTCAGCTTGACCAAGCCCTGGTTCAGAAGAACTGAAAAAGAGGTGGATGAAGTGAGTAGCATCTTACTTAAGTATGTGTGTTAGTTAACATCAAGAGTATGTGTGTTAGTTAATACTATAAAAACTTCTATGTCCATATAAAACTGTAACAATATATTAGTTGGGTTTGGAGGTAAAGTAAGAATATTTTTAATGGGTTTAAATTTCAAGTCTAGTTTTGAACATTTTCAGATTGTGCAATGTTTCCAACGCCTCAAATCATTTGTAGAATATCCAGTGACTTATCAACGTTTGATTGGGAGAGCTGCCTGGTTAATGGAGTATGTATCTGTTCAATAGAATTATATTATGTGCTTACAGTTTAAGAAAAAATTGAATTATTAATCACTACAAATAATGCTTAATAACATCAGTTAAAAAAATACATCTGGTGTAATATACTTTGTTGTCATAATAACTAAACTGTTATACTTTTGTAAAATTACCTGTTTACTGCACTGAAGATCATTTAAAGTGTTCTCTCTGTCACATACTTTTCTGATGTTTTTGCTCTGTCCACAATTTATTTCACTTTCAAAAGCAATAAAAAACATCTCACAAAAAAATTAAAACCTTAAGTATGTGAGCTTGAATATAAAATAACTGATAAACAGTAGTGAAGAAAAAAAAAAGTCAAGTTCCCTTAAGCCCCAAATGGCTCATTGGGGCACATGAAGTGTATAATTCATCTGTTACAGTAACTGCTGCATATAAAGAGATTGTTTAGTTAGCACAACGCCCAGCTGCCTTTTCTCCCAACTCAGGTACCCATTTAAAGCTGGGTGGCCATGGAGACTTTCACTAGGACCAGAAAAAACCCCAAGATTCTCACGGAGACTTGTTTATGTGATGGTTTTAAAAAACAGTGCCTTTGTAATTTAAATTTGTTTGGTCACTATAAAGTCAATATTGAAAAATAAAAATTTACAATTTCACATTTATTTATACAGCTATGACCTCTATGATACATGCATTATGCAGCCAATAATCTACCATATCCACAAAAACTCTGACATCAGCTAATAATTAATAATCTTTAAGTCCATACATAATACAGATGAGACAGTCCACAAGAAACAACACTGCTAAATGGGCTCATTTAAACTGTTATTTAATAAGAATAAGTGAAATAGCAGAGAAAAATATCCTTCACGACATTCTTACAAAATTTAGAGGCAGTATTAAAGCTTAGCATGACATATATATGTATATATATATATATAAAATATAGTAATTCTTTGTTCATTATTTTTAGTTTATGGAATATCAATTCTTCTATAGACTGTCTTCAGGATTTTCTCTTTATTTTTCCATCATAGGCAACTGTGTTTAAAATTTGAAAATTGCTATTATTTCTTTACTGGAAACTAAATCTTTGACCCTTCGCTTGATTTATCTTCATAAGTTTCTTGTTTTATTTTTGAATGCCACAATTTTTTTCCAGATTGCCAAAGTACAAGGTTGTTATTCGAGAAGGTCAAAAGGCTTATTCATTTTATTTTGTTGTCACAGGAAAATGTAAGAACTTTAGAAAAATCATAAAAAAAAATAAAAATAGATATCATTTTTTTCTGAACTTTTAAAACAATACTTTAATTAAAGCATGAAAATTACAATAATTTAATAATTAAAATAAATAAAACAGCAAAAAATTACTCTCTTATTTAAATCTTAAACGACGGAATACAAAGAAATGCACTATTTTTGGCAATTTTTTAAACTTAATACAAATAATATTATTTATTATTTTTCTTTAATTTAATTGTTAATTTATTGTAATAAAATGGACTCAATACATTAAAATTAAAAAAATATTTACTGAAATTTTATAATAAATATTAATTTATCGCGACTTTAAAAACGTAAACAAAGCCGATAACGACACTTCCTCCGCACGCCATTTTGAAGCTGGCTAAGGAATGACGCACTTCGACCTGCTCATTATAATGGATTCTGACTCAGATTTTCAGCCCGATTCCAAGTTAGATTCATGTGAAGATGAAGTCTGGGATCTAACCAACGTTTCTGATGTTTCAGGTGATGAAAATGTTTCGTTCAATGGAAGTTTGAATACATCTAATATTCATGTGTAAGTATATCAATGCTCACAACATGCTGTATTTTTTTTTGGTTTTATTTTTTACGATTTATGGTCTGTTATATGCTAAATAATCACCTAATATCACGCTAGTTATAACATTTTAGCAGAAAAATATTGTAAGTGTATTAATAATTTAAAAAAACTTAGAAATACATGTTAAATATTTTGATTTTCCATTTAAAGCATGGTACTATATAAATCTTTAGCTCTCAAGCTGATTGATAAACAAAAATCAGCTGATAGGAGAGCACACAGATATATGTACTATAGTCTTCTGTTTTGTTTTATATATATTATTTATATTTTTTATTATTACATTTAAAACATTTTTTATATGAAAAAAATAAAAATACTTAATTTATAATTAATTACATTATTTTTATTTGACTCAGCTTCAATGGCTCAAGGTGAGAAAGTCACCTCCTTCAATTCTACCAGAAAGGGTTCCAGGAATTCACTTGAAAGAAGTTAGAACAAGAGGTTCTTCCATGCCATGGATTTCTTCAAACTATACTTCACACTGGATATAGTAACTCACATAAGCCAGTATACTAATGATTAAGCAAAGATTCATGGACCACACAAGTAAGTATTTACAAGGGTTGGTTTGGTATTACACCAGAGGAGTTTTATTGCTTTTGTGGGCTGATAATGTATGCAGGAATAGTTAAAACCTCTAGTATTGACAGATTTTGGAGTAAAAAAGCCTCTTTATAATGGATTCTGGGATTGTGCATTTATGCCTTTTGACAGATTTAATGCTATTCTGAGTTTCTTAAAAAATTACAAATCCTGAAAATGAAAACCCTAATGACAAATTATGTAAAGTAAGAACACTACTGACATACATACAAATGAAATGCATGACATAGTTTCAACCATATGAAAATATTTCTATAGATGAATCTTAAGAGTTACACAGACCTAATAATTATGGACAATTAAATTTTTCTGAAGAACTCATTGGAGACTTTGGTAATATTTCAGAAAGTGCTCCAGTACTTCTTGCGACTAAGCCACTCTTTTAAACATGCAATAGACCCAATAATAGTAAATAAATGTGGTAAATGTAGATTGTGCTATTCAAATGACAAGGTTTAGAGAAGAACAAATGTCAAGTGTAGTGTGTGATATGTTTTTGTGCGTTATGAAAGATAGAAATTGTTTATCTCAGTATCACAGCTAATTTAAATTTAATTTTTTTTTCTCCCTATACATATTCAGGATACCAAGTAACAATTTGTGATTTCAAGAAACAGTTGGGTCATTGATGTGGAGAAAGATCTGAAAGCTACAAGTGTGGAGGAAAGAGTCCATGTATCAAGGAAAGAGTGGAAGAGTGCTGTGTAGATTTAGTTTGGCAATTTTTTTAAATGAAAATTAGATAATAAAATTTATTTAAAAATAAATAATTCTAAATGCCCTTGTTTTCAAAATTAGATTTTTGATCCAGCATTTAAAGTAGTAGTTTATGTAAACCAAACATTTTAACTAATTATATATCTTTTTTTTTTTTTTTTGCATTTAAACTTTATTATAACTTTGTTTTATGTTATTAGAATTATCAATAAATTAAAATCAATGTCTAAAAATATCTAAATATTATGATTAACATTGATTTAATTAAACTACCATTTAATTATGAAAAGAATTATATATTTTTAAAGTATACTGAGAAGAAAAAATGTTGAGGAAAAAAAAAAAATTGAAATGTGCCATTTTTATGTGAATAAAGAAGGAAAATATGCATATTTGAAAAAAAGTCACCAAACATTTATTTGTTGAAGAAATTGATTGTAAACTGAATATTTCCTTACAGAAATGAATGTAGATTAATAAAATGTCTAAAAAAATGTGTTTGTTTTTAATACTTATTTTTTGTCTTATTGGTGTTTGTACACTTTTATAAAAAAAAAAAAAAAATATTTTTTTTTTAAATTCTTTTTTTTTAAACATTAACAAGTTTCATTTTCACAAAAATAAAGTACACAGTTTTAAAGCCTACTCAAAGTAGAAAAAAATGATATATCACACATATATGGGCTATAAAGGAAACAGACAATATAGTCCAAAATGTAAGGACACCTGTTTGGTAATAAAAAATGGCCAAAAACCTGCCGTCGATTAAGAGTTAAAAAAGCTTTAATCCTTTTGAAACTTAATTTTAATATATTACATGTGAATAGTAGTATACTAGTAGGGATTGGTTTATTTATTTTAACTATTGAACTTTGGCTCAGTAGCTATGAGATAATCAAGTTACCTTCCACTTACCTGTATTGACTTTATTTCTAATCTAGATACTTTATTTTACTAATTCTTTTTTTTTATTCATAATTTAAAACTATATTTCACTCATTCACAAAACTCCTGTTAGCTAAAGAATATAAATGGAAATTTGATTCTTGACATCAAAATTTTTTTGCCAGAAGTATGAAGTGTGCAGAGCACATATATTACAACTTTTATCAGCTGGGTATTCTTAGTAATTAGGTTAGCCTATAAAAATGACAGCTTTTTACTTTTCCTTGCATAGGAAAAATATATACAGATAAAATTATGTGTTGTTGTTTTTTTTAAAAGTAAAAATGACTCATCTGATTGGTGATCCTTACCATGGAAAATACAGCGAGTTTCAGAAGGTTGCCACTATTAAAGCTCAAGATACTTTTGGGGTAAGTAAACTATCAGCAGAAATTTTGGATTAAAATTATTCTTAAATATACAAGGGTAGCCTGTTTGATTGAAGCAATATATAGCTGGCATGTTGTCTATGATTTATTACTAGTCATATTTTCAGAATACTACTATTAGCACTTTAGCAGAACATTTTTTAGAAGCAATGAAAATAAAACATTGAATAAGCATCAATTTTTCAAACAGCTTAAATGCTGTAAACTACTGTTAAATTATTTTTCATAAGAAAGAAGCACCCTTTATTGTCACCAATTGTTTTAATTAATAGTCATTATTATGTTATTTTACATATAATGATGCAGTTTTCATTATCAAGACATTTAACAATTAATGTAACTACAGCACCGCTCTTATGGGAAAGGGACTTCCTAGTGCCTTAGATTTTATGGCGATCTCTGTGTGAGCTTTTTTTATTTCACAAGCATTAAAAAAATCAAAATTGTATCTGGTTTTCTGAATAAAAATGCTATTGGAAATAATGATCTAATATTTATCTCATTCACTGTAAAGGGATCATTACAAATACATGTATTTATCTGTTTAATTAGGAAGAGTGTATTGCCCGTCCCTACTCAAAGCTTAAAATTTTCTGTTGTCACAGAAGAGCCAACCATTCTTCTGTCTGTGAATATACATGAACTTTACAAAATGGAGCTTGAAGTCAAAGATCATGAAGAAGCACCAGAACATATAAAGTTTCTCAGGTAACAAATTTATAAAACATCATTGAACTTATCTAGTTTCTCTAGTAATCAATGCTTGCAGAATGTATTGAGCTTCTCATGTAATTAGAGAATATAAAATAAATTTCTTATTTGATATACCGGTAGATATTTTTACAACAAAATCTGAGTGGTTGAAATATTCTGGTTCTTCTCTTTAATAAAACACTAAAACTAATCCAACTCTTGCTTTTAATTCTTTTTTTCATTAAGTTTTCTATAAAATAATTCAGAATAAGGGCTAGGGGTGGGAGTTGCCCACATTTTGTAGATTTAAAAAAAAATCTTTGCCCTTGAATGATCAGAAAACCCAGATTAGAAAGTTTATGAACTTTTTCCAGCTATCAAAATACAAAATTTAAAATCAACATCAGCAAATATAGGTCTGTCAGTTTATATGGTGAACACATTCTCTTAGTTAAAAAAAGCCCTTTTTTTATATTTCTTATATAAAAATAAAAACTATTTTAAGAGATATGCTTTTAGAAAAAATTCTTACATCATACAAATATTGATAGGAATCATATTGACAAATATGGATTATTAGTTTAATCTATTATCTTGCAGTTTGTTAATAGTTTTGCAACATTTCCATTATACCCTTGTTTAATATTGCAATGAATAAAGTTGGAAGAGAAACTAAGTTCAGACTATTTTGAAATCATGATGTTTAGATTTCATAAATTACAAAAGATTTAAGCTGTTGCACACGCCTTTATTTAGTCAATATAATTTTTATAAATATTTGTATATGCTACTACGAATAGTATATTTTAATAAAACCTTTTCTTAAAAAAATGTTTATATATATTTACTTTATTGTAATTGTATTGTTAATTGATGATAAAATCTTGATATATTTTACTCCAGCACTCTGAGTTTCTTAGAAACTTTTCCCAAGAGTAAACTCAAAGAAGAAGCGGATGAAAATATTATGCTTTTCTACTTTAGGTAAATGTTTTTGTTTTATAATTGTTTATAGCTCATTACTCCATTTAAAACAGAGATTTTCTAGAATTTAAACTAGCATATTTTTAAAGAGTCAATATGGTTGAGGTGGTTGTATGGTAGAATGTTTGACTGAGTTTTCAATGCTGTTGGAAGCTGGGGTGACACGTTGGCACTTTGGTTATGAGCCTGGTTGGTATGATGCATCATATATTAGTTTCTGTGAGAGATCAGACACCATTGTCCTAGACAGAGTGAGAGATCAGACACCAATGTCCTAGACAGGTTGAGAGATTATACACCTATGTCCTTGACAGGGTGAGAGATCATACACCTATGTCATTGACAGGATGAGAGATCAGACACCATTGTCCTAGACAGAGTGAGAGATCAGACACCATTGTCCTAGACAGAGTGAGAGATCAGGCACCATTTTTGCAGTTACTTGTTATAAAAAAAATAATACTGAATTAAAAAAAAATGAAAACAATTTGATTTAAAAATTTTGCACTTATTACATATATAAACCATTTTTTTGAGTGAACAGTTAGGTTAATTGTGAGTCTTACTTTATCATGATTAAACAGACCAAACACAGTTATCACTCCTGATGCTGCCAGCTCTGAATTTGTTTATGTCATCAGCTGGGTGAGGCAGTTTGTTTGTTTACTATTTGAACTGTTATCTAGCATTTAAATCTCTAACGCCTGGTAGACTTTTTTTTTATCTTTAGCTCCATTTTTGAAACATGGAAAATAAGTGTGACATTTTGCTGTAAATTACATTTATTTATTGCCTTCTAAAATCAGACCCCAAATTCTTCTCGTTCAATGTTTAAATAAATTCAGGCTGATAAAAGAAAATACTTCATTAACATTCTATTATTGAGCTGTTCTTCACATTTGTTGAAAGTCTAAAGAATTAAAGAAGAGAAAAAAATGATATCAACATGAAATGAAATTTTTTGTGGCAACGTCAAAAAAAATGTATCTGCATACTTCTCTTAAGATGAAGAACAAAACTCTTTGGTAAAAACATGAAATAGCTGCATTTGTAAAGCACTTCCAAATAACTAGTTTAGTGTCACATGTTCTTCTGATATATCTTTCCTATTTATGTTAACTATAATTATATTGCAAGACTAAAATTTATGTTCATTGCTTGAAAATTTCCCACCTGAATCTCATAATTTTTTGTCTTATTATTATCTGTAGGGCACCTGCCAGGTCTTAGTTGAGATCCCACCTAATGCAAAAGTAATTTATAATTACAGTAAGTTGTTCTCATTTCGGCTGTGCAGTGTTGTTACATAAGTATATGTCATGCTCTCATTATGAAGAGTTTTGTGTTCAACTAAGATGAATGTGTATTTTGGTCATACATGTATTAGTCTTCCCCATGTGGATAGGCCAAACTCCCATCAGGCGCCTCCCCAGGTGACAGATAGGGGATAGCTCGCCATATATGGTGAGTGCAGATATAATAAAACTCTCTGGGCAGACCAAAGTAGGCAACTCTACTGCCTTGTAGTTAGTGGAGGATCCACAAAAGCTAAGTGACCTAACCTTAAACAAAGGCAGCTACCCACAAGGCTGTGAGGGGCAACACCCTAGTGTTTACAATCATGTAAAAAAAAGCAGGTTACGAAAGCCAAACAACAATTTAAAAACTAGACTGATTTAAATAAAAACAGACCTTTGCTTGATCACGGACATGACTACTGGCTAGCGACTTGGAATGTATTAAAGCCTCTACAGAGCAGTAGCCCTGCCTCACTGAACAGCTTAGAAAGTACAAAATAAAAATAGCAACACTCCAAGAAATCAGATGGAAAAATTCAGACATACTAAAAACAACAGAGTATACCATCTTTTATAGTAGGAACACCACAAATACACTAGGAACACGATTTGCCATCAGGAAAAGCATCCTTAATTAAATGATTGGCTTTAAACCAGCTAACGAAAGATTGTGCAGCCTCAGGATATGTGGCAAAATGTTCAATATAACTCTAAACTGTGCCCATGCACCCACTGAATATTCAGAAGGGAATACCAAAGAGGAATTTTATGATGTCCTAGAAAGGATTTATGAAGAAGCACCTAGACATGATATAAAATTAATGTTGGGAACTTCAACGCTAAGATTGGCAAAAAACAATATGCAGACCAACAATTGGAAGCTGCAGCCTACATGAAGAAAGCAACGATAATGGAACACGTCTATGTGATTTCGCATCTGGCAAAGGCATGACGATTAGTAGCACTAATGTTTCCACACAAAAGAGTACACAAAGAAACATGTAGGTCACCAGATGGGGTGACAAGAAATCAAATAGACCATGTGCTAATAGATAGGCGACATGGTTCAGATATTCAAGATGTCAGAAGCTTCATAGGAGCAGATGCAGACACAAACCACATGTTAGTTAAAATAAAGTATAAACAAAAATATATATTTTTCACAAAACACAAAAGCAAAGATAACAAACCGATTTGACTGTGAAAAACTAATAAACGAGCCACAAACAAAAAGAAAAGTATGCACAAGAAATTAAAAGCAAACTAGCACTAACAATATATTATACTGAAAATCTAAATAGCCACTGGGAAAAGATTAAACAAACTATGAAAAGCACAGCAGAAAGTGTCATTGGATACAAGCAAAAGAAGAAAAGAGCTGAATGGTATGATGACGAATCCAAAAAAGTAGTGGATGAACGAAAAAAATTGAGGTTGATAATACTACAAAAAGCAACTAGATAGTCAACTCACGCATACATAGAGGCTAAAAGGAAGGCTTCTAAAATATGCTTAAAGAAAAACGCGAATGGAAAAACTAGAAAAACTAGAGGAATTCTCAAAAAAAAAAAGAATCAAGAAAAATGTACATGGCCATCAAAGAGGAAAGCAACGGCTTTCAAGCAAGATCACACATGCGTCTTAGCAAATCAGGCAACCTCCTTATAGAAAATTTAATGGTTCTAGAAGGTGGGCGGAATTTTTCGAAGAAATGCTGAACATAAATACTGACAGCAAAAGAGATGTACCAAACATAGCAGAGGACAATGGTGCAGAAATAGAAGAACCAACCATAGAAGAAATAAACAATATTATAAAAAAGACCAAAAACAACAAAGCACCAGGAGAAGATAATATATATGCTGAGTTACTCCAAATATGGAAGACACACACAACACCTAGAAATACACAGGATGGTAAATAAAATATGGAAAGAAGCGATAATGCCAACAGAAAAGGAAACAGCCGTAAGAAAGGTTCGAAACTTAAATGCAACTGTTTACAAAATACTAACTAAATAATTGCCTGCAGAATAGGGAATTTCAATGAAACAGTATTATGTGACTACCATCGTGGTCTCAGACCTAAAAGAGCAACCACGGCCACATCTTTTCCCTTCGAAACACTCCAGAAAAATTGTATGAACATAATATACATCTACACCAGCTTTACATAGATTTCAAGATGGCATATGACAGGAACAATAGAAATTATCTTTACAAAACATTGCAGGAGTTATGTATCCCCAACAAGCTCATTAGACTCGTATGCATGACATTAAACAACTCAAGAAGCAAGGTGAAAATACAAGGGGGAAGCTCAAGAGAGTTTAAAGTAAACCAAGGCCTTAGACAAGGAGACTCCTTTTCTTGCATACTATTCAACTTAACCCTAGAAATATCCAGTTGGATAAGCAAGGAACTATAACACATTACCTCAGAAGTGAAAAAACAAAGACTATGAAAACAGGAACAATATTTACAGAACCCATCCAGTACCTTGCATATGCTGATGATGTAACATTGATAGGAAAGCAAAGCAAGGATATAGAAAAGCATTCATAGAATTAGAAACCGATCAGAAAGCAGGTTTAACAGTAAATGAATCAAAGGTTCAATACATGCTATTACAATGAAATGAAAAATAAAGAAAAGAAAAAACATTCAAAATCAGTGATAGAGCATTTGAAAGAGTAGAAAACTATAATTGAGAAAAATGATACATGTATAATGATAGAGATCAAAAACAGACTAGAAGTAGGAAACAAAATATATTACTCACTGCATAAAATACTGAAAAACAGACAGAAAACTTAAAAAAACCATGTACAAGACAATGATCCGACCAGCAGTAACATATTGTTGTGAAACATGGACCATCATCAAACAAGCAGAAAATATGCTGAATACTTGGGAAAGGAAAATATATGGGCCAGTAAAGGACAATAACGAGTGGAGAAGTAGAACCGATTCAGAACTATACTAACTATACAAAGAACCAAATATAACAGCTGAAATCAAAATTAATAGATTGAGGTGGAAAACAACAGGTCCAAAAGCAATATACATGTATAAGGCAACACCCAGTGAGAAAAGGCCTAAGGGCAGACCAAGAAGCAGATGGTTAGAGGAAGTGGAGAAAGACCTTAAAGCTATAGGAGTGAGAGAATGGAGGAAGGAAAAAGTGGAGAAGAGTAGTAAGGCAGGTCAGGGCCCTAAATGGGCTGTAGAACCAAAAGAAGAATATGTACTAGTCTTCATTGAGTAAAATGGACATCACCATTTTGTCTAAGTAGCCTCAGCTTCTTATAATTCATAGTTTCACACTGATATAGCAATAGGGCTGTAAAATTACTCCAGATTTAAATTGATAAAATATCTATTTTTTTGGTTCTCATAAGAGTGCTTTTTAACAAATTTTGGATTTTTTTTTTGTTTGGAATTATTTGTATTTTGGCTTTGATTTTTTTCTTTCAGTAAAATCTGAGAAAGAAAGGCTTGAGGTATTGGTCTTTAGTTTTTGTCATTTAATTAATAAAATTATTGACTAAACTTGCTAGTTAGTTTGATTAAAATGTAATGAAGTGTCATACAGTACTATTATTTTAAAAGCTGGTTACATTAATTTAACATTTGACTGATAATCTTATGTCTTTGTTTTAATTCTATAAGATGGCAGCAAGAGTTTGCTTCAGAAGAAAATCTTCAGCCTATCAACTGATTGATCTAATGAAGATAAAGCAAGAAGAACTCGTGGCACATAGTAGACAGTCAGTAAGTCTTGGCTTTGAAGTGTTTAATAAAAATATAGTTCAATTGGACATACAGTTACAATCTACATGGATAGTACCAATTATTTTTTTGGTAAAAGAAATGTAGGAATATTTTTACAAAAATAAAATATAGTCTTGATTATAAACTAATAACAAAATAAATAACAAATTAGGAATTATCTACAGGAAAATAATTTATTTTTAAAAAATTATCCATAACATTTTATCTCAAATCATAAGAAAAAACCTTGAAAATATATAGGTATTCCGTTTTTATCAGACAGTTGGAAATATGACTCTGAATTCTCTAGAGCCATTGATGATTAAAGCTGATCACAAAAAAGCACTAGAACTAGACAAAAAAAAAGTTGGAGAAACGCCTGGCCAAGTTTAAGGATCAAATGAATTGTTAGTAATTTGATTCATCTTGTCAACAAACTAGTTCTGTTTTTCTTTAGAAATTTTTTTGTGAGATGTCTTAAATTAAAGCTGTTTTTTTTTTTTAAATATAATCTCTGTATTAAACATGTCTTTAAAAGAATTCTCAGATTTCATCTTAAATTAACAATACTTTATTAAATTTTATAAAGACACAAGAGAATTCTTTTTTTTTATAAGAACATTTTTTTACATTTTGATTTCCCTTACAATTTTTCAGCAGATCCAAAAGATTTTTTGCCACTAAAATGTTTTTTTTTTAGATGAGGTCAACAGGCTAACAAATAAAACAACCCGTGCTATTGCTGCCATTAAAAGAAAATCTCATAAGTTACCAGACTTTATGGATGAATGGGTAAGTGCTAGAGCGAAAAAAGAAATGTGTAAAAAAAAGCTGGGGAATGTTGTCATTTGTCATCATTACCACTGTTGTATAGTGAGTACCACTACAGAAATTTGTCCACCACCGAGAGTTCTACTTAATCTTATTGTTTACATTATAGTCTATAATTTAGGTGACATGTTCAGATATTTTTTATATATAAAATTACACTCTAAATTTAAATGTAAATAAATCAAGCAAAAAATTTATCAGTGAAAAAAGTATTCACATAATCAAATGAAAGCAATGAAATAAATAAAAACATAATGAATTCACTTAAATGATAGCAATGTAATTAAATTAGACTCTGTAATCTTATAGTTAAAACTAAGTTAATACAAAAATGCAGTTCTTTTGGGTAAAAAAGAAAAAAAGCAGATGTTTTTTTTTTTAATATAATTTTATATGTTCTTAGTTCATCTTAGTGTATTTGCCTTCCACCTTACTTGATTGGCAACCTTGATTTCTTCCTTCATAAAGCATGAAAGATTCCAGAAGTGGGGGATTCAAATGCCAGAAGAATTTTTTAAACCACCTGTCAACTGTACATCAGATCTTGGTATTGATGACTTGGAAGAAGTAAGTATTATACCACTACAGCTGATTTTCCTATTAATATATTCTTGCCAGTGGCTTGAACTAAGCCACTTTTCTTTTATATATGGTATTTTTTTTTACAAGAACAAGACAGCTGAGGTGATCTGGCATGTTGGGATGATAGTTTATACATGTATTTAGTTTATTTTAGCCAAATTTATCAAGATCAGTTAATGTCTTGTATGTGAAACCATCAACAAGCAAATCATCTTATCTTTTAATTCTTAAAGTAACAAAGTAAAAAAAACAACTTTAAAACATTTACTCATTTTTTTGTGTTTTAAGAAATCTTAGCTATTGAATCACTGCACTAATATATACATGTTTACAGAAAGACACTCTATTTGATGATCTTATCAACATTAACGTTGCCTTGTCTAATGAAGAAATGAAGCCTGAACGTGAAGAACTTCCTCCTGAAAAAGATTTAGAGAGCTTGGATCCTAAAGAAACAGCTAAAAGCAACTATTATGAAAATATTACAGTTAGAAAAATCATCCCATTGTCAGCTGGGCTACAGATTGACATAACGCCAGCAGGTGGTAAAAAAGTTGATAACTCAGAAAGATTGAAAAAATTTGAACCTTACAAACAGAAAACAAGAAAAGAGCATGGAAAATCTGGTCACCGCAAAATTAAAAAAAAGCACTTGAATGCTGATCATAAACTAAACAAGCTTATCAGGCCTCATGATAATAAAATCAAAGACCCTGAATTTTCTGATGCCAAGTCAAGTGAAACTGAAAGTCTTGACTCAGATGTTATTCAATCACTGAGGACATCCAAGAAAGAGGCCGCAATAGAAAAATTTATAAAAAATATTAAGAAGAAGCCCAAGGCCAAGTGGGAATCCATGTTTCAAAGAAAAAAACTATTACTGACCAGCGCACTCACAAACTGGGTGGACTAAGAGCAAACAAGCATGAAGTAAAGAAAGTGGCCTCAGCAGAGCTGGAGACATCCAAACATGAAACTCTGAAACAGAGAAAAGGGTAAAATAAAATTCTCAATTGTAGTCCTCTATAATATGGATGGTCATTAGGGTTATGACTTTTTAGTAACCTCATATTTACATGTCAAGAAAAGGTGCCTTTTCATGAGTGTATTATGACGCTAATAACCTTTTCTGAAAATATTTGAAAAACCTTCCCCCACCAAAACCATAAAACAAATATCATATATATAATATATGTACCACAACACTGTAATGGAAAGTTACGTAAGAACAACATGTACAATGCATGTAAGCATGATTATAGAGATGTCCAAAATATGAAATGATAATAACGGACAAAATAGGAAACATAAAAAGTTTTATGCTTCATTAGTGAGAATGAAACGGTTATTAAGTGTCTTTGAAGTCTTGCAACGTGGAACAATGCCTTGCATTATTTTTATAGCTCTTACTGCAAGCGGTTACTTCATTCCATACCAGGTATTTCAAACCCAGTACCTCAAGAAGCATCTTTCTGCTTCAGGAATCTATGCAAAGCAGGTGCTAAAATCTCATTTCCTATTTTCCAGTCCCTTTGATCTGAAATTCATACTTCTGTCTCTGGAAGTGAATAACTGGAAAGGTTTTACTTAATTCATAATAGCTGAAGTACTTGTGTCAAGTGATGCAAAAACATCATGTCATCTCTCCATCCTTTGTTTTCTCCCATGATTTCTAGACTATTATCTTGAGAACCAAATTTCTCTTTAAGTGACTCGTAATTTGCGCTAATTTCAGCAACAAATGGATTAGATGTGTTTGGAATAGACGTTTCCCTGCCTAAAACAGAATCCATAGCATGCTTGAGTCCTAGGTCTAAAACATGAAGTTGGCAGCCTATGTACTGAAGGATTTGTTCACTGTTCTTTTAACATTAGTTTTGCAGCTTGTGTAAAATATTGTCTCTGCTTTTCCATTAGTCAAAGACAATATGGCTAATCGAATTTCTTTTTCAACGTTTTTCAATAAAACAACTTGTTTTTCTCCTCTATTCTTTTTCCGTCCAAAATGTATGCACCATTCAAAATTTTTAAAGCTGTTTTTAAACTGCTACTTCAACAATTCTGCTTCTTTATAGGTTACCTTATACATTCCTGACTGTGAGGAAGCTTCAATATTGGGAGAGTGTTCGCTGATTATTTTTAAACCTTTACAAGCTTTATTTGTTGACAAATTTGCTTTCCTAACTAATTTCACCACACATTTTGTCGAACTGTAGCATTTCTTCTTGCCTCTTTCTTCATCATCTATGTCTTCTGCTACTTTTGTAGTTTCCTCAACATCCTCATCACTGTTACCATCACTATCACTTCTGCCGTGTAAATCATCCACATTGAGATCTGACAAATATCTGGTCTTAACTGATTTCTTGATTCTTTTTGATGGATGAATCTTATTTTTAGCACTTTCCTAACCAGCAACTTAACCAACTTTGCCGCAAGACATTATTTGATTTTGATAAAATTCTTTATCTTCTCTGCAAAGCCAGTTTCCATTAGGGTTGGTTATGTCAAATAAAGCAGAAAATACATCTTTAATGTCTCCAGCAGGTTTTTTAAGATATTTGTCATACTTTGCAACTAGCTTTAAGATCTTTCGTAGCACTAATATTGTTTCCATACATAGTAAGTCAAATCTGCTCCAAAGATCAATAACTTCAGATCTTATTGTCTTGCATCTATCTGCTTTTGACTTGCACTGTTATGATAGAAACAAAAATCTACCGATAATGTCACTCTTTTTGGCAACTTTTAGCGGTTAGATAAATATTCTTCTACTACTGCAAACTCTCCAAGTTTCCTTGTAGACTTCTGAAATCATTGAAGATTTCTTGACCATACTGCACTATTCTTCTGTACAGAAAATGCTGAACTTTCATTGACATTTCGGTATAAAACTTTACAATTCTTCTGAAATAGAACACAAAATACAAAATTAATTACAAACAGACTATTACAATTGAATGAAATTGAAATAAAAGAATACAATATGCCCAAATCAGCCAAGCAGATTTTCCAAATTCCAAACTGACCACTCTTGACAATTACCAAACAATGATATCATAAGATTTGACAATTTTTGGCAAAGTTGCAGTAAACGCATAATACATTAAATCAGTGCACTTTAAATTTAAAATGAACTTTTTTAAAATTTATTTTGTTTCAGACATGGAGGTAAAAAATACCCAGTAAAGTTCCTGGATGTAATTGATGTAATTAAATATATGTTAATGTGCAATCCATCAAAAAAGTAATTTGAAAAATGCTTCTTATTCTTAAACACAAGATGGCGTTGGTGGAAAAGTTTTTTTTGAGTGAAAAATAAATGAATATTATTTTTCTTATTTTTTGTACTAATGTTCATTAAAAAATGCCATGTAAAATAAGATTCTGAAAAAAATTGTAAAAAGTCATAACACTAATGGTCATACATTGTTGAGTACTCTACTGTTACTTGATGGTCCCAGGTTCAATCTCTGTTAAGAGCCCTGGGATTTTGTCAGATTCTGGTAAAGTCCATACAGCTTAAAATTAGGCAGAAGGTAGGTAGTAAAGGCAGTTGGACCTTGTGCTAGACACATTCCCTCAATATGCAGTAGCTATGCAACAGATGAATTCTATAATTCATCTAATCCTACCAGCCCTCATTGGTTGTTAAAAAAGGAAAATATAGATACAATTTTTTATTTATAGCAAATAGTTATCAAACTGTTCATTGATAAAATACTGAAAAAACTTATTATTTTTTACAAACCAGCATTAAACTTCATTGGTTAAAGTCAAATAGTTTTATCTTTGACATCAGGGGATGTTTTATTGATTTATTTTATTGTAGAATAGCGCACACCTTTGTCTAGAAGATAATCATTAGTTTAAAGTTAGCTATGAACTAAGAAACTAAAATAACTTGTGAATGCTTTTTTAATTCACAATTTTGTCTCAATGACCTTTCATTTGATTACAACAAGAAATACAATAACATGTAAAAGATTGTTGTTTAAGACAATGATAGACCAGTTTCTAGGTTATATGTAGGCCAGACTAACCTATTTGGTTCTATCAAAGTCATCATGTCTATGTTGTATATAGTATTCACTTATCTGAAGAACTGGAGGTTTTTTTTAATTGTGACTTAAGGTTGCTATGAAAGTTAATGCATTTTAAAAATAGCAATCATACCAATATTAGACTCAATTTTCACTATTTTAAAATGATCACCTTTTATTTTATTAGATTCATCCATAATTTAATTTATTTTTCAGGAAAAATTGATTCTGTCAAAAATGTACATAAAAGAACAAAAAGGTTTGTTTTTTTCCTATCAGTTAGTTAATTAGTGCAGTGCAGAATTTTATAAGGTATTCTCATTTTTTAAAAGTTTTTCTTTTGTTGAAACAAATAATTTAATGTGTTTTTGTGAGTAGTTCAATTATTATTTTGTTGTATATGCTTTTTATTTTATAAAGCAGTTCAGTGTATTTTATTTTATTTTTGCCTATTTCAGCTAAACCTTGCATTCATTTTTATCAGATAGCTTAAGTCTTGAAAGGTTTTTTATACTTTCAACATTTGTTCAGAAAAATATTATACAAGTACATGTGTACCAGTATTATACAATTAAATTGTAAAGACATTGTTTTTCCCCCTGCCATGACCAATGTTCCCTCTAAGGTGTGATATGTTGTAAGCAAAAATTTTTGTCTCTGAGCGACATTTTGTTTTGAGGTCAAAATTTGTGAGCGATTTAAGCGATTTCGTCCGTCAGAGTGAGCGATCGTAGTATAGTAGGAGCGACACTCTGAATTCGTGTGAGCGATCGCTCACGCGCTCAGCTTAGAGGGAACATTGGCCATGACAGTCACTTTTAAATTATTTATTGGTTTCAAGCTGACACTTCTCAATAATAGAATTAAAATAGGTTGTCTACGTTTTTTTTTTTGCCACAAGATGATGGTGGATAATTTTCCTGAGATGGTGGTTGATAGTTTTCACCAGATGGCGGTTAACATTTTACCAGATGATGGTTGATAATTCTATCATTCAATATGAGCTCAGAAAGAATTTTTTTATCACCGATTATTTAAAACAAAAATGTGACTCTTGGTTTCATTTATTTCAGAACAGACAAACAATAACATCCAGGCTGACCCAGTTGATCAGAAAACATCCAGGTACACGAATGTTGTTTCTTGTCTTGTTATTTGACTAGTTTTCAAAATATATTTTGAGTGTGTTCAAATGTTTCCAGAGATAAACTACCAAAAATGTTGTTATCAAGGAATGCTGTCAGTACCAGTAAGTAGACTTTAATTTCTGTCATTGTCATGTTGACATGTCAAAAATTCTTTTCAAACTTTTTTTCTTACTCCATCTTTGAATTTTTAAAATTTTTTATTGTTTTAGGCTTTCATTATATTCTTGTGGTAGATACATGGGTAGACAGATTCTGTTTTTTGGGAAATTTAAGTACATGTATAATAATAAGTATAAAACAGCAGGTTTTCAAATTCTTTGGTTATCACATTATGAACAACAATTATTATATTATTAATATAAATCCTTTTAAAAATAAATTGAAGATGTTATACTAATTAATAAACAATATACAGTACATGTACAATGTACATGTATTTATTCTGGTTTAGATCCTAAAAATAAAAATTATAAAAATTTTATTGACCAAATAAAATGAAATAATTAATCCATACTGGTGCACATGCTTTTTCTAATTAGTATAATTTTTATAAATTAATTTTTGACCTAAGCCATTTGAAACATATTTTTACTTTTTAGTACATTTAAATAAAGTCTATTTGTTGTCTTATTTTACTTTATATTTCTTTATTTGTATTAATTAGATTACAGTTTTGAAAGTAATTCATTCAATCATTTAAGTCATAATTTTTCTTACAGTGCCAGAAATAACAGAAATCTCTGCAGACAGTGTCAGACATCTTGACAGTTCCGTTACTGATGAGTATGTTTTTTTTTTCTTTTTTTTTTAATTTAATGCTACATACTGAAGATTGAAAACATTATTTATTACAGTGTTCTACTTGTGACCTGCCTTGAGTTTGCTAATAGTAAGATATCACATACATTTGTAAGTGTACTGGTGGTCTTGTGTTATTGAGTGCTTGACTGTCTAATTTTAACCACTGGAGAGATGAACAAATCCAATCAACACTTTAGTCTACTTTAACAGCTCAGGCTGTGTAGTTTGAAGTAATTCGTTGATTGGTTCAAAATGAGCAGATACAATAAACACAAACAAAATATGCCAGAAACTTTTTAGGCAAACATTTGAGTGAAAGTGGGATGGATGCCCGAGTGGTGTAGATACCTTAGAGTCCTGGGTTCGATCCTCTGTGAGAACCATGGCAATTTTTCCAGGTGAAAATTGTTTAAAATTTGTCCCACAAGTTCAGCTAGCTTTAAATGGGATCCTGACTTTAGTTGGTAAGTAAAGGCGGCTGGGCATTGTGCTAACCACACAATTCCTTTATATGCTGAGGTTATAGAAACAGATGAATTCTACACTTCATATGCCCTGATGGCCCTTTAGGGCTAAGGGAACTTACTTTTTTTAAATGAGTGAAAGATAGGCTGGTGAAACAGACTTTTTTCATCTAAGTTGTCTATTAAGGACATTTTCTTAGTGCTGAAATTAAATTGTTTGAAATACAATTAACTTTACCTATGTAATGATACCAAGTTTAACCAATACCTAGTTCACTTAACATTTTCATTTGGTAAAGTCATTTTCTATACCACTTTATGGATATATTTCTCAAGATCATGTCTTATCTGGCTCAAAGAAAAACTTTTAAGCCATCTCTTTGAGGTGGACATTTAGAAAAAAAAATCTTAAGTTATTACCATGGAACAGACAGTTTTTACCATGGTTTATCATACTAGGTGTAAGAAGTGATTGGCCAAAGTATCAGAGAAGTCTCAGTGTTTTGGGGGTGCTAATGAAATATAAATGGATAATAAGACAATTACCCAAGTGGGTCTCTGCATAGGCTTGCCATACATCCCGGTTTGACCGGGACAGTCCCGGCTATACTGGGTTGCCCCGGTGTCCCGCCCGGTTGTTGAATTTGTCCCGGTTTAGATTCAGGGCACAGTTTCTTGGAAATAACTGAGCAAAATTATTAGATCAGAGAATGATTAATCTGCTCTTGTGTGATCAGTAACATTTTGGTAAGTAACACAGTAATACAAATTTACAGAAGTCGGCAGCAGAGAAGTCCGTTGAAGGCGAAGCCTGCTGTCAACATAACCTTGAATCAACCAATACGCATCCCGCCCACCGCGTGATTGTCATTGTCAATATGTTTCCCCACTCTAGCAGCGCCAAAATATACCTACCACTTACGAAACTGCCCGACTTGTACCAAGCACTAACAAAATCTCGCGGTAGTCGCCTTCTCCAACAGTCCATCAGTCACGTACTACAATAGAGTGTACACGTATGCAGTACTATTCATCGTCATTTCAGTCTGTTTTACAAGAGTTAAATATATAGCCGCCTTAATCGATTTAATAGCTATTTGTACAGTTTTCCTTGCATCAAGTAGGCAAAACAATGTAACAGTTTGTGTGACAGTGTGACTTTGTGTTTTTCATCGAGTAATCTAACCTCAAAACTATGCCGAAAAGAGTCTTCAAATTTAGTGAAAGCCTTCAGAGTAAATTTCCGTTTATAAAAAGGTATGTACACATGATGATAGAGTCAAATGTGAACAATGTGGCTCTGAATTTTCCGTTGCTCACGGAGGACAATCTGATATTAACGACCATTTAAACTCAAAGAAACACAAAAATAGCTTACTAAGTCTTGCTGGATCGTCAAAAATATCAACTTTTTTCAAAAATATAAATCCTCTTGATTCTGAATATGAAATAGCTGCTAAAGAAGTGACATTCGCCTATCATACATCAAATCACAACATAATCTTCAATTCCAACACATGTTCCTCTAGATTGATTTCCAAATTTTTTGAACCAAAATTTTCATTGGGAAAACCAAATGTGAGGTATATAATATTAAATGTAATAGCACCTTTAGCGCTGGAAGAATTAAAGAATGATTTAATAAATGCAAATTTTGTTGCACTAAGTATGGATGCTCCCAACAGACAAGAGGTTAAACTTGTCCCCCTAGTTGTGCGTTATTTTAAACAGGAATCTGGAGTGCAAGTCAAACTACTAGAATTTAAATCTGTATCTGGTGAAACTGCAGACATATTAACAAGTCATCTTATGACAGTCATTAAGAAAAATAAACTGGAAGATAAAGTAGTGGGCTTTTGTGGTGACAATTGCAACACAAACTTTGGTGGAGTCAAGAGGGCAGGCAAAAACAATGTTTTTACTCTTGTAAAGAAAGAACTGGGGAGAACAATAAATGGTATCGGTTGTGGAGCTCATATTGTCCACAACGCAGTCCAGACTGCAGTAGATGTGCTTCCCACTGAAGTCGAAGCCCTTGTAGTAAAGATTTACAAGTATTTTCACAAATATACAGTAAGGGTCATTCAGCTCAAAGAGTTCTGTGAGTTTGCAGATGTTGAATATGGTAAATTATTAAAACACGGTAATACAAGGTTCCTCTCCCTCTTGCCTGCAATTGAACGAATTTTACAAATATTTCCTGGTTTGAAGGAGTACTTCTTATCTCAAGAAATGTGTCCAGCTCTGATAAAAAACTTTTTTGATGATGAATGTGGTGAAATGTTTCTTTGGTTTGTGCATGGCCAGCTAACATTGTTTAATAAAACAATTTCAGCCTTGGCAATAAGTAAGTCCAGTGCTACTGATGTTGCTCATTTGTTACAGTTGTTGAAGGAGAATTTAAAAGAAAGAAAAGAGTCAAACTTTGTTCCCCAGAGGGCTAAATGTCTCTTAAAATCATTTCAAGGGAAAGACAATGTAGACTGCAACCGCATTGCCAGTGACTTCAAAGAATTTTACAGTCGGTGTATTTCTTATTTTGACCTGTGGGAAGACAGTTTCGGTGAAGCACGAGACTTTGTCTGGATCAATGAAAACATCATTTCATGGGAAAACGTTGAAAGAACAGCAGAGTTGATAAACAAGAATCTCGGAAAACCTAAGATTAACACTGACGAGCTGTTTGATGAGGTTGTTCTTGCCAAGAAATTTTGGGTTTCTAAAGTAGGTGATTGGGAAAGAGAAGAAAAGGAAAACGATCGTAAAAAATCAAGCGAAGAAAATGGATGGAGCTACTCTCTTCCTTTAAGCAACAAAACATCACAATTTCTAATCTTGGAATGGTTGTTGAGTATGTGTTCTGTCTTCCTGGAATGTCTGCCCCAGTTGAATGGGTTTTTTCGATGATGAATAGTGCCTGGCGTGATTAACGGGGTTTGATGCAAGAGTCCATGGTCCGTGGTTTGATGGTGTGCAAAGTTAACTTCGGACTTAGCTGCAATGAATTTTATGAAAAAATTAAAGAGAAGAAGGACTTATTGAGAAAGGTTCACTCAAGTGAAAAATACGAGTGGTATAGCAAGTAGAAAACTGTTTTGTTTTGTAAAAATATCATGTTTGTGTACCATTATGAATAAAATAACAAAGATTATCTATTCTATATTTTAAGTGTTTTTTTACATTACTGTTTTCATCCTTTTGTTGGCATGTGGACTCTTGTTTTGTAGGTCAGTGCTCTCTACTGCAACACTCTCCAGAAACAACTCTAATATAAGTAATGAAACTATATCTTTAAATACTGTTGTGTTTTAATAAGTTGATTACAGTGGTGTTTACATTATTTTTTCATTTACTGAAAAGTTGTTTTTTTTTTTTACTTTTGCCTTTCATAAGTACATTTTTTCCTCCACTTAAAAGAAAATGACCTCACTATATGTACTAACTATATTATAAAATGACATTTATTCATCTGATAAATTAGATTAAATATTTTCAGTCAGATGCTAATTTTCTTTTTCCTATAAAGTAGAATACAAAACTTTTAAAGAAAGATATTCTCATGAATATTTTTTACATATTGTTTTTTAGCATTTAAAAATACCAATATGATATCTTTTGAAGTTAAGATCTAAAAGCTTAAAAGCTTATGAATCATTTTTTTATCTGCCTATTCCTATATGGCTGTTGATGTTATAGTTTGATTGTTAGTACTGCATTGTTAAGTACACCATTGTATTCATCGTTTGTTATCAACCATTTCAAGTCACTGAAATTAATCTTATTAATCAGTCAAACTATTTTCTTTACAGAATCTGATCTAGATGTACCTCCTGAAAATAGAGAAGAGCGTAAAGGGAGGTAAATTTAAAAAGTACCTTAGATTTTATTTTTCATATTTTTAAAATGGTTGAAATTATTTAAATTATGATTTAATTATTTTAAAGGGATGGATAAAGAAAATTTCTGTATGACAAAGATTGATTCTGTGTCAATGGCAGCCTCAGTCATGATGGCAATGTAGAGTGGCACTATATTTAGGTCCAACCACCACTCCCACAAGAATGAAATGGAACAGGCTGATTAGCGTGAGGCCTCTATACTCGATGAGCTAAACAACTAACTGCCTGTAGTGGTTAACCCTCAATGTTTGCAAATTGAATAGTTGATCACTGATGATAAAAAATTTTAAGGCTGTATTTCTTTTAACTATCTGAGCTCATTGCAAAAGTTTAAACATATGTCATTATGATACAGGTTATACTAAGAGGGAAATTACAATTTGTTGCATAAATTTAATCTTTAGGTAAAAAAAAAAAGGTTGACCCCCTCCCCCCCCTCCCATATGTGTTCTCCAGTTACTTCATTTTTCAGGGCCTTCTTTGCCACATTGTCATGAACTTTGTTTCACTTTTTACTAGAGGGAATTGTTCATTCCTATTACTCAGTCAACTTTCAAGATAAAACATGAACAATCTGGCCAAAATTTCACAGAAAATGTGTTTTATTCTGCAAATATCAAACTTAAAATTCTCATCTGTGAGGTGCCAAGTTGGGAAATAGCAAACTTTTTTGATGAATTTCCAGATGTTGCTTATGTCTAATGCCAATTTGTTCAGAGTGATTGAACATGTTTCAAAATGTAAAAGTTATGTGTCAAATCTCTTGAAAATATTTCTTGAAATTTCTTAACATATTGTTAGTTCCATAATTAGAATTGTGTACCTTGTCCGATGTTAAAAGAAACATTGTGCACATTATCAGAAATCATACAATTTTGTATTATCCCATCATTAATATCCCAATGCTAGTTAATTAATTTTACATAATGTGATGAAGAATTTTGAATGTAATTTTTTATGTGTAATGAAATCTAATTTTAAATTTCAGTGTAGCATTCTCTATCCTCCCTGATTTTGGAGGCTCTAATGATACTTTTGTACATGAGGAGGATGAAGGTAATATTTGAATTGAGCCGTATTAGAAAAGAACCTATTTAGTACTAGGGATTGAGAGGACGGATTGTCATGTGGTAAAACACATGACTGTCAACCTAAGGGTCCCTGGTTTGATATTTCAAGTCCTGGTGAAAGTTCCTGCTGAATCTCCCCTGGTACCTGCATGACCATTGCACTATTTGCTATGGTGGGGATGAAAGAAGGGTACCATAAAAACTGTCCCATCAGTGGTTTATAAGATCTAAGAGATTACATCTCATCCTAACGGGACATGACACACACAGTACTAGAGATAACTGTGCTCTGTCAAGTTTTTTTAAAGAAAATTGAAAAGAAAAAACTATTAAACTTTTATTGACAAAAAACCTTGTAGGTAAAAGCCTGAAAACATATCCTAATATGTTTAAATTCCTGATTAGTCATTGTTAAGTATCATTTTTATATAGACTACAATTTATTTACCCAAATGTCAAAAAATGGGGAAAATAAATTGTTAACTCATTAATTTTTCACTATATATATATACATGTATGTGTTTAAAAAATTTTTTTAACAGATTCAGATTCTTCGGCTGAAATGTCTATCGGCTACACCCCTATGAACAGGTGAATATTTAGGAATAAGACAAATTTTTTTACATTTCTTAGAAAATTTTGTGTTTTCTTCTATTAGCTTTCCACTAGAAGCCAAAATTGTATTCACTTTTCAACCTTAATCTTTTATCTATGAATATAGACACTCAAACCTGGCCATTGTATAATATATAAAATGGTAAAAGATAAATGAGTTGGATTAAACTAAAAAAAAAAATCTTCTCTGCAGGTTAACAATAAAAAAATGGTCTATTAATTTATAGTGTAAAATTATTTTTTTAATGATAAATTCTAATTTTAGGTTATTAATATGCTTTTTGATATTTTTTTTTCAGGAAAAATAGACAACAAAGACTTATTTCCTATTTTCCTTCCTTTGTAAAGTAGGAAGTTTCTATTTTAATTTTTTTGTTTTTACTTGTATATAAAAGTTAATTTATTTACAACATTTAGAACAGATGTAATTGCTTTATTGCTTCATTTAATTTGTTGAAACTTAACCTATATAAATCTTGTACTGCTTATAAAACTAATTTATTCGCTGTAAACAGCTTTCATTGATTTATTTGCTGAAACATCTTTCATTGATATAGTCTGTCTTTGTTAATCAGACAGGTAGATCACTCACGATGGAAGTTGAAAAATACACTATGGAGGGAGATCAT
Organism: Bulinus truncatus; assembly: GCA_021962125.1. Classification (NCBI taxonomy): domain Eukaryota; kingdom Metazoa; phylum Mollusca; class Gastropoda; family Planorbidae; genus Bulinus; species Bulinus truncatus. Next base: position 4,847,399 of record JAGDYQ010000061.1, read on the forward strand.
TTGGTATGTTTATTCTTTCTAAAGTTGACATTGTGTTGATGTATTTGCTAATTTTATAAAGAAAGAATTCATTTAAATAGCTGCCAAAGGCTTTTTTTTTAGAAAGATTGAATACTATTTATTTACTTACTTATCTAGGGAACAGAATGGCTGGACTATAATGATAGACCTTTTGAGCCCATACTGGACAAATGTGCACTGGTAAGCTATTTTTTTGTATTTAACATTTACACAATTTTAAGTAATGTTAAAGACAGAAAAAATTAGAATTATATTATTTCTCTTTTTTATAGACCTTTAGAAACCCTTATTTAAAAAGACAATATTTGGCTTTCATAATATTTAAAAACTGAGCTAAAAATTTTTGAAATTTAGAATAAAAAATGAGAGCAAATAGAATGCACTTAAATTATTTTTTATCCTCCTAAACATGATGATGCAAAACACAAAATTTATCTTTTTTATGCTTTCTTTCTTGTGTGCTTATGTATTTCTCTATCAAATCTTCAAATTTCTAAGTGTTCCTTGTTGAGCTTGAACTGAAACTTTGCATGTGTGCATTCTCAATGTATTTGGAGTCAGCCTTTTCAAAAATTCTACTAGCTTTTAGTACTCTGCTTTTGTAAAAAAATATATATTGTTTCAGGTGAGCAGAGGATCGATTGTCATTATGATCAGAAAAACATTTTTGTTGAAATATCTACGCAAGAACTGGTAGTTTTATATACTATGGCTTTATGCAGTAATAAAGTCACACCAACCTGGTCTACACAAAGAATGAGGCTGAACAATGGCATCAGTAACTTGATTTAATATTGTCATTGACTTCAATTCCCTTTGTGAAAGAAATTTCCTTGATACTTAATTCATGCCATTTTTGTTTTCCTATTTCAGGAATTTTTTTTTATAGTTTTATGATGTTTTATACTTTTTATATTTTATACATAGTGATTTTTTTGTATAAGAAGTTCAGAAAATATATGCAATTTTATGCTGTTTTAATCTTGTCTTAGTTTAAATACTTCATTATAGTTTAAGTTTATTGTATACATGATAATTTTAACTTTCACCATCTTTATTTAGTACTCCGATAAGCTACATCAAGCTTCATGTGTTAACTTTGAAAAATTCTTTAATTTTACTTTGAGGCATTCCTAATACAAAATGGATATAAGTATTATAACTTTATTTGGAGACTAAAGAGATAGAAACTTTCATTTTTGTGGTCATGTGAAGTTCTTTAATGCCCCTTTTACTGCTGATGTGAAAGTGACCAGGTTGTTGATTTTTTAAGTCCCTGAAATGATATAATGTTAATTTTTAAATGGGAGGGTATTTACAATGTCCTTCTTTTATCCCCACCATAGTTAATAGTGCAATGGTCACTGATTAGACACGCTGGGAGTTTAACAATTAACCCACAGCATGCAGATTGTGCAGCAGTATGAAGAGCAGGCTCGCTACCTAAGCATCCCCAAAAGTGATCAATGCCAGATATTCTTGGGCCCCTAAACCAAGTGGGGGCCACTCTGGTCACATACTCCAACCCATTGGTTAGTCATTGATAAAGAGCCTCTAATGTGTTTGTATTCCACATCCTTGTCCAGATAATAGCCGCCAAATATTTTTAATATAATTAATCTGAATCAAAAAACAAAATTTAAAAAAATGTAATGTACTATAGTAATAACCATATAATAGTATTTATTGTAATAATATATGTTGGACACAATAAAGACATCACAGAATAAAAAAAAAAATAAAATTCATCCTTAAGGAAAAAAGAAACAACAATGTCTAAATTCACTTTAAAACATTTATTCTATTGTACATTCTTTGAATAGGATTTTATAATTAAACAAAATATCTACAAAGTTTTTGAATTGTCAAAATATCCTTTGCCATAGAATGGATACTTTAAAAGGAAAAAAAAAATCACAGCATCATATCAAGTCACCAACCTTTCATTCATAAAAATAGTTCCTAATGCACATCTTTAAAAACTATCTTTCCTTTAAGAATAACAATAGCAGTAGTTTGAGAAAATCAAATGCTGTTAAAAACACAGCTTAACTCAAGACATATACATACTAAATTCCATTTAATAGATAACCCTACAATAGTATTTTCAATTTCACAACCAAACTAAAAATACTTGGTTAAGTTGGAGCCATTCAAAACAACTAACTAAGATTTCATGGATAAAAAGCTAGAGATTTATAAAATTTGCAATGAAATCAATTTTAAAGCTTCCCTACAATACTTGTATTGGGCTAATATACTACAGGGGAAAACAATGCTTTTACTGAAAACTATTTCTACCATTGTCACAGTCAATTATAAAATGACATGTATATACATATTAACACTATAAAGTTAATCTTTTCAGAGTTGATAGAAAATAAATGGACTGCCTTCAATAATATTTTAATCTAAATTCTAGAAAATTTCCTGAGTCACAAATACACAAAAAAAATACACGGAAATCCTCACAGTCTGTTGTGAATAATTTACAATTGTAAAATGAACATCACATCTGTTTTTAACCATCATTAGTAAATGAATAACAAAAATCACAATGTTCCCCTTGAAACACTATCAGATCCTGATGATGACATTAAATATTCAATTACAACAAAAAGACTTCAACAGTTACTAATGAGTATGTACACATGATGGAAATATATCACAGGTTTCCCAGTCAATGGACATTTACAGTCATGAGAATGAAACATCAAAAGCATACAGCTGTTTCCAACCTGTCATTAAAAATATTATATAGGCAGACAGAGGAATAAGGAAGTGAACACATGGCAATGGGATGGTCATAACTAACAGTGAGAGTTAGTGGAGCTGGGCAGAGAATACAAGAATAATAGCAACTGTGACTAGCTGAAGTGAAAGGCTGCCACTCAATTCGAAACAAAAAGTGTGCACATCTAGGATTTGTTTAGTAAATAAATCTTCAGTCATGAATTAAAAAAGAGTGGGCTAAAACTTCCTTGAAAACTTTAAATATGATTAAATATATCATGAAATAAATCTGTGTTCATCATTAAATGAAATACATCTATGTGTACATCCATCATTAAATGAAATATATGTGTACATCCATCATCAAATGAAATGTCTAAATATTAATGATGACTAGATTTCAAACTTAAAACAAAAAGATATTACTAGTTTTTTTTTGGGAGATAATTTTACTAAAACCGTTGTTTAAAGATTGTATGGTGACATTCAAATGAGTTAATATTTTACAAAATCTGTTTTCACAGTTTAAACAGCTTAAATGGTATAAAAACATACAGCTAAAAACAATTCATGTAATTATGAATAAAATCAGTTTCACAATTAAAATGTATACAAGTGAAGACACTTCTAATCTCTCAGCAAAAAAAAAATGAATTTTTAATCAAATGGTAATTTTACACTCAATAATGAAATGAAAAAATTGGCAAACTCTGAGGAAATAAAAATAATTATACATGTTGTGCCACATAATCAACAAAAATATACAAAATCTTTCAAGTGAAGTTGCTATCTTTTTTTTCCGAGATTTCTTGCTCTGAATGCTGACAGGGGTGGCTGCAGCACCTATGATCACCTGACCCCCTGAAGCTCCTCCTGGGACACACTAGATGTGTCGGACAACTTTGTTGAGCATCCAAGTAAAACATCACATCTCTTAATTGCTCTTTGAGCTCAGCTACTTCCTGTTCAAGAAGACAACAGATTTAATGTTTCTTTTTCTGTATGCAGATCATTTCTATTGTTTGCTAAAATTAGAATGGGGGAGTGGATATTAGGGTGGTACAACTTTCACTCTAAATGGTGACAAGGAGAGGGGATAGTGCATATAAGGGTGGCACTGCTTTGATTGTAAGCTGAGATGGGAGATAGGGGCATATTAGGGTGGCACTATATTCATTCTAAACTGGGATGAGAAGAAGGGAAGCCATATAAATGTATAACCATGTTCATACAAAATGATCCATGCAAGCTGACAGATTTTTTCATTCTTACTGGCAGTTTTTTTTTTTAATATTCAGAAGTTTTAAAATTTAGCTGAACTTTTTTTTAATTAAAAAAAAAAATTTTCTCAACAAATCTAAAGGACCCCCCCCCAGCAGGACATTGTGCCAGCCAATCTCTTTGTGAATCAAATACATGTCAAGACTACTACTCCTCCATTAGATATTTTCATCTGTTATAAAATGTAATAAGCATGTGTGTGATCCTTGTCAATGGAGATAGTAGCCAAAATTACCTATGGCCTTTCTACATGTTAAACCTGATATTTTTGGCTTAACAGTGAAATTTATATTTTCAAATAGTGCATATCTTTTAAATAACTACAGCAGAAAGATGGTAGAGTAAAACAGTTATGGATTATAATGCTAGCACAAATGAGGCTATTTACACAATTTTTAACAGAATTAAAAAATTTCCAAGTATTTTATAACTTCAAATTAAATTTAAAAAACTAACAACCTATCAATGAGATGGGGCAGTAATTTAAAAAAAAAAAATTACACAGGTCAGGGGCTAACCTTATCTTTTGTCTCTGAAATTTGCTTCACAGTCTTTTCCAGTTGGATTACTTTTTTCCTGCCAAGATTTTTGATTTTCACGAAGACTAGAATTGCTAACTGCCGCTCATCTTGTAGTTCTGACAATACTTTGGAAGTCTTACTGTGAAGCTGATCATTCAAAAAAGAATAAGCAGTTCATTCATTTGTCTGACACACTGTTGCATTTTCAAATCTTAGATTGTTGGCAAAACGCTGCAGCAAAAAACATTTTTAAAAAATTAATTTATATCTATATTTAACTAGTGAATCAGAATGCCACAAAGCTTAAAATTTTGTCTTGGAATCTAAGTACAGCTTTGTCTTGGGATCAAAGTACAGCTTTTGTCTAAGAATCTAAGTACAGCTTTGATCATTTTAAACTAGGCACAATGGTTGTGTGTTGTTGATTATGTTGATGTTTTTTTTTCTTCAAAAAATAATTTTTACATGTATCTGAATTCTTTTTTTAGGCTGCTTTACAACTCTTGCCTTACAAATCATGCTTGTAACACATTTTATTGCTGTAAGGTTGGATATTTTCAGGATTCCACATGGGGTAGACAACAGTATGATCCTTTACCAAAAGTTGCATGGGACATGCTCCCACCTTCTATGGGACAGTTTTGTCAATCATCCCATATTTAAATTTGTCATTAGTTTTTCTTGTTGTCCATGAATGCTTTTAATTCAGTCATTTAATGAGGGGACGGGGGTGGAAATGCTTTACCTGATTATACTTCTTTTCTAAAACATGTTTTTCCTTAATGACTTCAGACAGTTTACATTCAGCCTTTCTCTCACTTGCAGAGATTTTTTCAATTTCAAATTTTTCTGCAGATTCTTTTAACTGTTAAATAAAAAAATAATTAACTGTTTAAATAAAAAAAAACTGTTAGTCTAAAAAAATCATTCAATGAAAATTTTTGGAAACTTTTTTTTATGATGTGAAGCTAAGAAAAAAAGAATTATGTTAAAATTGTTTACAAAAACTGACAGTTAACAAATATCAGGTTCAGACTGAGACATTAAAAAATTGAGTTGCTATTAAGTTAATGAACAAATATTCTACCTAATTTACATGATCACAGTACATGAATGATATATACATTCATAATATATATTATCTGTTTTTACATAATGTGCAGTCATTTGTAAACATTCTACTTAATGAACAATAAGCCTGTACACAGTGTCTGCTCTCACCTTGGTCTCTACATCTTTAACAGCTGCTTGAATCTGTTCAGTGAAATATATTCTCTGTGACTCCAGCTGAGTGCTTAGCAAGTAGGAATACTGCAACAGAGACAGCACACACAAGTATCAAAACAGAGAACAACATTAGGACTAAACATAAATGTTTACAGGGAAAGATGTAATGCTACAAGGGGACACATCAAATAAAGTGAATACACTATAAAAATGTTCTATATGACTGCAACATTGTATTGTCTATGAAAGTATAGAAACCCCAGATTATGCCTTGAAAAATGCAGCTGTCATATTTTTATATTTATTGCAGTTTAGTGGAGGTGAAATAATATCTTCCAACTGGAGTTGAAAGAAGAAGTGTAGGATAAATAGTGAGGCCAATTGCTGGTCAATGGTTATAATTTTTTAACTCAACTGCTGAGCAGTCAACTTGAGTGGTTTGCATGGCCATGAAATCTTGTCAATGATAAATAGAAAGACCAGTGTCCCACTAAATAAGCCCATCTTAACTCAATATTGAATAGTAATGGCAGCTATTTTCTTTCCAGTAAATTCAGCCACCTGGCTATTAAAATGGTTGTCTACTCAAAGAGAGCTTATGAATAAAGGAGGAATTGAGTATTTTATTTTTTTACCTCAAGAGAAAGGGAATCCAGCTTCTCTTCATGAAATTCATTTCCACCTTCATCCAACTCAACCAGCTTCCCATCAGATTTGTTCTGGGCCAGCCTATGGACATAATTGTCCCCTGCATAGTCCCAGACTCTAGTGGTGCCCAGTTGCATGGCGTAGGTATGATTGGTTTCCTGGAAATGTCTGTGAGAAAGAAACATTTTATAAACTATTCAAAACATGGGCGCTGTGGTAGCCAGCTGGGCTCTTCATGCTACAGCATGATCTGCATGCTGTGAAGGGTTGACTTTTGTCTCCCATGGTGCCTACATGGCCATTGCTCTATCGGCTATAGTGGGGATGAAATAAGGGCACACCGAAATCCATTCCATTAGTTGTTTATAGGATTAAAGAAAAAATGATCCCATCCTTTTTAAAAGAACACAACTGTAAGAATTTATTATTATGTAGTAATAAGGTTTTTAGGAGAAAAAAAAAAATATTTTATAAGGAAATAATTCTGTGAGCCTTATCTCCTGTTCATCCAGTCATACATAGCATGGGTTGGGAAAAATTAAAACTTTTTTTTACACGTCATAATGATTGCTCATTACTTTGAGGAGACTACTTTGTAATGAACTGCTAACTTTACATAAATAACTAGTGGCATTATAATAGATACATGAGTAGCTAACAAGAACAACATATTTATACACTCACTTTTTAGCATGTGTACCAACATAACGCCCACAACCAACATGTCCACAGATCAGACAAATCCACAAGCTCTGGAGAAAAAAAGGTATTGGAAAATATTTTTTCCAAGCAGAACAAAAAACATTGTAAAATTATAGGCCTTTTCTTAAAACCAACTACTATCCCAAATATAAAGATGATAGCAGAAAAAATAAATGTTTCGGTTTATTTTAAAAATTGAAATTATTTTTGGATCACTATCCATTCACTGAAAATATATCATAACTCTAAACAAACATATTTAATTTCAGAGGTAAATCCTTCCTATTGTTATTTTGTTAAAATGGCTGGTAAATTAAAAAGAAATGAAACAAAAAATATCACAATGAAATAAAAATTTTAAAATATTTTACAGCAATGAAGAAAATGATAGCCATTACCTCCTGTGATCCACACTGCATACATCGCTGATCAGCCACTTCCTCTGGAGTTTGGCAATATCTGCACACAGGACAACTTGGAGGGATAAAAAGGAGGAATAAACAATGCATAACATAATTGTCAAAACTGCACCAATTTTCTTCAAAATAAAATAAGTTCTTTTTGAATTTCATTTTATAATAAAGAAGATCTGATATTACATTTAATTTTAAACATGAGTACATTTTAAATACTAAATATTAATTTCCAGTTGATGTATAACACTGGTCTGTGTGATTTTTGAGGTCTGAATGTTTTACAATTTTTCTAGTTCTATTTTTTCCACTGATTTCAAATATGTAACTAGTTTTCAATCAGGTCAAGTTTTTATTCTACTTGAATTTCTAAAATGCTGCATTAACTGTATTCTACAGTACCTGGCAATAAGTGAGGAAACAACAGATAGAAATCCCATTTTTATAATTTTAGCTTGTTATAAAACAGCTAACAATAAATACTATTGTTTATCTTGGTCTTATTTATTTTCATAAGAGATAGCGAGAAGTTTCAATTTATTTGGAGCATTCATTGAATGTGAAGCTTTAGATTATTAATTAACGTAAAAATATGTTTTAAATCTTGTTTGTTGCTAACATATTAATTTGAATGTAAAATTTTGCCGACTACATTTTTTAGAAGCATCTTGTAAATTTTATTTACAAGCAAGGAAAGCTTTAATTAAGTATTCAAAAAACTATTTGCTTTAATAGTTTTGTGATCATAATGATGAGAAGAAAGTATAAAAACAATCCAAACAGATTCTGCTACATGTGTGGTTCAGTTAACTTTGCCATACAGGCAGTCGCCGATCACAAATTTTGTTAAGAAAAGCTACATGTACCACATTATGCTTATTTTGGTGTAAAACTTGGCGATCAGGACAAACCCTTTGCACCCCACATTTGCTGTAAAACATGTGTCGAGGTCTACGACGTTGGAGCAAGGAAAGGATCACACTACTGATTGCTATTTTTGCATGACAAATCTAGATGGTATAAACAGAAAAAATAAACATTATGTCAAGTATCTCATTGTGTTATCTGCAATAAGGCCAGTACCTCATGGACCAGAAATTTCAATTGACTTGATTTGTCTCCGAATTCAGTTCATTGAATAAATGGAACAAAGTAAACCAAAAAGTGATATTCCTATAAATGTCATTGATTTTTCAATTGCCTAATAAAGGAATGTGGCTTGTATTTGAGATTGGCACCTACACTTTTTTTAGGCATCCAAATATTTCTATAAATATTTATTACATTTTAGTTAAGAGAAATTGTGAGTTAAGAAAACGGTTAGAATTAGAAAAAATGTGATGATGATGGCTAAAAGAGCATTGGGAGAGCTTTCCATTGAAATAATCAACTTGGCAGTCAGTTACTTTTGAAAAAAGTTGTAAAGCTTTTAGTGGGCTATATTTGCTACAATAGATTTAATTGCAAGAAGAAAATATATATATTTACAACTTGAAAAAAATAGCCTCATTCTGTGTTGTTTTGGAATGAGCTAAGGAGATACAGATTATATATCCCCCCCCTCCAAGTCGTATACTTCCCTCAAGTATAAAAACTAAATTTGTGTGCTAAAAAAAACCATTGGTTGTTCTGTGGAATTAGTAAATGACTTGAATTTAGCCCACTTTCCAGGTCGAGAAAACGGATGCAATAAATCTCTATGTGTATATATCCTACCCTCTTCCCCCCATCCTCAAATTACCCCTGAGCCACTTGGTAACGCCTACTCAATTGTATTGCTCAACAATTTCTTTCTAACAATGACAATTATCAGACTGACGAGGGAGTTCATTGAAAAGTCAGTTTCCCAGATTTCTCTGAAATTTAGTGGAATTTATAAACATTTTTTTGCTAATTGTTTAGTTCTCGGCTAACACCGGCTTTTAAAGCCTGAAAAGCTGGTTGTTGAATGCTTCATTGATATACATTTTTTCGCCATCGGTTTTTAAAAACCGACAAACCCTTGCACCATGGTGCAACATGGCCTTGGCCTTAACACACGTGTAATATTTCAGATATATATAAAAGTTAAATGAATACAGTATATGAATTTTCTTAAACCATAATTACTTCATTATTGTAAGATAAAAAGAAAATGTGTATTGCAACAGACCAAACCCAAATCCGAAAAATTTGAAATAAAGGCATGTTAAGCAAAATAATAAATACATGTTTATTCCATAAAGATTCAACCAGTAACAATTAACAAAAAAATTTTCTCAAGGCATCATTCTAAGGGCACCATCCAGTCTAATGACTTCCCCATTCAACAATGGATTTTCAACAATACTTTGCACTAAGTGAGCATATTCATCTGGTTTACCAAGTCGTGAAGGAAAAGGAATAGTACTAGCTAAAAATTTTCTAATTTTCTCAGGAAGTTGTTCAAGCAAAGGTGTGTCAAATAATCCTGTGGAATAAACAATATTTCTAATATGACAAGTAAAACAAACAAAATTAACATTTACACATTTTTTAAATTAAGCTATGATTTTTTAACCCTTTCTTAAAAAAAGACAAACCTGGTGCAACAGTCACTACTCGGATGCCTTGAGAAGCTAAATCTCTTGCGATAGGCAAGGTCATTGACACTATTGCTCCCTTACTTGCTGAATAAGCAGCTTGGCCCATCTGCCCATCAAATGCAGCAACACTGGCTGTGTTTACAATGACACCACGTTGTCCATCACTGTTTGGTTCATTAGCTCCGATCAAACCAGCAGCTAGTCTTATAACATTAAAAGAACCTCCAGTATTTACCTACAGAAAAAAAGGACAAATATTTATTCCCTTTTTTAAAAAAAATACATATAAGATGACTCCAGTTTCACTTAGAGAATAAAAATGATCAGAAAACTGTTTTTAACACCTTTTATTGAAATTTCACTTTGAGAATAAAAATGATCAGAAAACTGTTTTTAACACCTTTAATTGAAATTCATCTTAGATCCTTGGTTACATTAAATCAAATAGATTGACTGTACAAGAGACACTAGATAAGACATACTCTTTTATCAATAAAAGACTGAAATTATCAAAATTGATAATCAGTGGTTTTGAGTAAAGAAGAACAAGTTACATTATACTGATCATAGAGTCCAATAAGACTCATGGGCTAACATGAAATCATGGCTGAAAGTCACTTAGATTAGAATGTATTCAACCTGGTGAAAATACATAAGACCTCAGCCTGTGATAGGCCTTCACTGAACTTATAAGTTAATACTTAGTCTTTAATATCTATAATGAACAGATCAGTAGTGGGCCTCCTTTACACAGTCTAAAGTCAGTTAAAACAAATAAATATCAAAGGCCACAATTTAATTAACATTTATTTTTTTCTAAAAACAACTGTGTTGCGGTTTGTTCACTTATTATGTAAGGAATTTTTTTTTCAAATAAACTATGATGGGGTCCTTATGTGTTTAAGCATTGTTTGTTTCAAATATATGAGAGTTTATCACAAACAGGCAAATAGCATTCCAAAAAATATCCTCAAAACTACCTGACATTATATTTTCTAGAAAGTTACTGTCAGAGAAGATATGCATAACTAAAAATGACATGTCATTGTAACTGTATGGTTATATATTAGTAACACACAATTAACAGTAATGACTTAGTCTTTCAAAGCTGTAACAATCAATCCGTACATTTGGACTATACTGCTAATGGTGCTAGCTCATTAGCATTTGATTGGTGGCTCATCTAAATTTTAATATGAAGATAGAAGGAAAATCTAACAAAAGCTTGCTTTCCACTTTTTCAATATGGTTATCTTTCATTCTTTTAAAATAAGCTCTGCTCTGAAAACACCCAGCAAAGAGCTCTGCACCAAGATTTCAGTAGTGATGAGTCATCTAATGATGTTCCTTTCAAAGTAAATATAAATTGCTGTCTCTTAATTCTCATTGAATAAAACTACCTTATAAACATCCCCACTATAACCAAGAGGATGGGTGGTCGAGTGGTGTACTGTCGACCGGAGGGTCCCGGGTTCGAATCTCAGTGAGAACCTTGGAACTTTTTCAGGTCCTGGTGAAAGTCCCCAAGTCCACCCAGCTTTAAATGGGTAACTGACTTGGGGAAGTAAAGGCGGCTGGGCGTTGTGCTAACACAATCCCTTCATATGCCGAGGTTACTGAAACTGATGAATTCTACATTTCATCTACCCTGATGAGCTCTTTGGAGCTTATGGGAACTTTACTTTTACTATAACCAAGGCTTATGAACACAAAAAAAAGTCACTGAAAAAAATTAGCATAAAGAAAACTGAGATTAACAAATAAATTATGTTAAAGTGTGCCATTTTGTAGCCTAATATATTATGCATTAATATGAAAAATTATTTCCTTTACGCTAAATGTAAAAGAATTTGTTCTGTGTACAACTTACTATAAATAGCATTACAGAAAAAAAAAAAATACTACCATTAGAACTTTATTAAAATCACTCAGCTCATGAGGTTTCTGTTTATTGAAATTGTAGGTTTTAAATGCAACACCTATTCCTGCACAATTGACAGCTACTTGAAGCCCACCAAAGTTATCTTTAGCCAATTGAAGTGCCTTTGCCACATCTTGTTCAGAGGTTACCTTCAATAAAAGCAAGACATTGTTACTTTAAACTTCTTAAAAAAACAATAACTCAAAGCATTTTTAACAAAATAATCTGTCTAAATGAAAATAGTTTGTTTCTCTTTAAATAAACTTATATGTAAAGGAAAATTGTCAATAAATTTCAAAAAACCCTATAAATTATCAGCAAAGTAATATGTCCAAAATAAATTTAAAAAAAAAACCTCTTGTTGGGTATTTTGAAAATACATCTAATAATCATAACTAGTTAAATACTTACATCAGTTGGAGCAAAAATACAATTTGATCCTAGAGACTTAGCCACATCTGGACCTTTAGAAGTAGGCAAGTCACAGAGAACTACTTTGGCTCCTTGATTAACAAATCTTTCAACTGTAGCTCTACCCAAGCCTGAAGCACCTCCAGTCACAAGAGCAACAGCATTCTTTAAATGCAAATTCAATACTATGTATTAGATCATTTTAAACAGAAATAAATGTTCTTTACAATGTTATTATTATTGAAAATAAATTATTGCAAGAAAATTATCTAAGTTTGATTAGTAATGATTACATTAGAAAGCTAGATGTAAGAAAACAAAAATCTGACTTCCTCATTTATGATTAAAAAACAAACCTAGCAATTGCAATGAAAATAGCATCGAGAATTCAAATCTGAACACGGTATTAACATTTTGTACATAACTAATCAGAAATAAAAAAAGGTATATTAAAAAAACTATAATCAGTGGGCATCAGCCCTATGGCATTTTTACAAAGGAATAAAATTTCAACTCAATATGACTATATAAATGTTAGTTAAGTTTTAATATAATTCCAAGTTTTAATGATATTTGTAGGACTAGAAAACACTGACCCATATACACTAGATATAAAAACTAAAAACTGTAAGTGTAAAATAATGTTGGTTTAGATATTTATTTCAAAATGGGATAGTTGTGGGCAATAGTCTAGACTCTATAAAACTAATAAATATGGACTTATTCTGCCAGAGGGCAAGACAATAAAAGAAGTACCTTCCAATTAACTATACATGAACTAATGACTTTTCTTTCTTTACATGTATACAATGTAAGTAAAAAAAAGTATGCCATTTCTTGTTCATATTGTTTTTTTCTCAAGCTACTACAAAATATAGGCATTTACCTAGGTAGTCCAAGCCGCAATAAAAAAAACAGCTAAACGCGTTTGACACGTCACTCATGCACTATTTTTCCAAGACTAAGACTGTTATAATTTATAAATGAAACATCATTTTAAACTGTATTTCAATTACCTTTAAAATATAACTTTATTTCTGTATTTATAAAAAAAATAAAGCAAAAATTAAGATTGAATTAGGTCACTATGTAGCATTTTTAGTGGGAATTTTTTCTTGCATTTTATCCTGTCCTGTTCAATCGACTATTTGCATTTTTTCTCAAAACCTGTTGGGTTGAAAATCAAAATAGTTTGTGCATAATTGAATGAGCTTTAAATAGATATCATTATGAAATCGTTGATTTGGAGGTAAAATTATGAAATATTAAATTTTTTTTTTTACTTTTCAATATTTCTATATATTTTGCTACGCAGCCTTTCTGAAACAACATCATTCTCTTAGTCAAAGAACAGCTTTAAATGTATGTAGCAGTCGTATTTAATTCATAATACAGGAAGTGAAGAACAAATTAGTGATTTATTTGACCTTTTTGTGATAACTATACTTATTTTCTAATAATAATAAAATTTATTTTAGTTAAAAAAATTTTTTTTTTCATTATTTCATTGTTTAATAAATGAGACAATATGATTAAGAGAGTCGTAATATGCACATTGCGCAAGGTGCTTATAAATTAAGGGAAGTAAGTCATGCTGAAAAACTGTTACGAAAATAAATGGGTTACGCCTCTTAGTTCAAAGACTGTTAGCAGTAAGTAAAGAAAGCTAAAAGCTAAATTAGTAGCTAAACTAATAAGAAATAAATGGGGAGAAAATTGTACATATTTTTAGCTAAATATCTGTGTAGAAAATGATACAGCATGTTTGCATTGATACCCAAGATGAACAATATCCCTACATATTAAGAACAGAAAATAATAAATTTAGTATCCATATTATTAGAACAAGGAGTTCCTTTTATTTAAATAACAAATTTTGATGAGAAATACATTTGTGTATATTTTTTTGTTATCCCAAGAAATAAGTCTAATGTTGGTCTTTAAACTTAATATCCTGGCCTAAGAATAACACCTATTTTTCCCAACTAATAAAAAATAAATTACATAAATCTTTTTAGCCCAAAACTTTAGTCAAGTGTACATTGTAGATGCCTATCTTCACAGACAGTGTCTTAGGCTAAGACTTAGAATAGTTACCATTTTACCCAAAAAAATAAAGATACATGTAATTTTATAATTAAATAAATAAGCTGTTATATAAATTTTGTAAAAATATAATAATTGTAAAATGTGTTAATATTAATATGTATTCAACCCTTATATCTTGAACCATGCTACTAAAATTAATTTAAAAAAAAACTTAACATAATAAAACTTGATATCCTTTACAAACAAACAAGTAATGGGTAACAAATCTTAAGAGTATAAATAACATGTTAAATGATAACTTGTTCCAAAAAAAAAAAAGTATATTGTGGCATCATCAGATAGCTTCATTGTCTATAATTATACAGACTGTCTAATTTCATTCAGAATTTCCTTTAAATCATCATCTGACTAACTATTTTCCATTAAAAAAAAATTCAAAATGCATTTAAAAGCCATATTAAAATTCAGTAAATTTTCATTTAAACCTTTATCTTTCATCCATCTTATCCAAAACATGAGAAAATCTACAAACTTAAAAAATTTGCAGAGAAATTAATTTTGACCTATTTTTAAATGGTTAACACCGAACAATATATTGTTTTTCGCTCGGAAAGAATATTAAATTTTTACAGCTAAATAAATTTTACAGAAAATACAGAATCAAAAGTAGCAGAACAAGTAAAAAAAAGCGGCAATCAGTGCCTACAAGACTCTATCTGTAGAGGTAGAGATCTGCAACTACAGGATGTAGGGGGTTAAACTGTTTATCTTAAAGCCACAGTTTAACTGACTTGCCTAGCCATAGGCTAGTCCTAGTCTAAAGCTTTCCCTCCGCCGGCACAAAATTTGAGTATCTAAGGACATTGCGGATTCCGCCTGTTTGGCTGCAATGTTATTCTAATGGAAACATGCACGCCAGTCAGAATTTCCGCATCGCTGCAGTGAAAATTTTCAGTTGGCTGCTTCTAGAATTTTTTCCTGAGAACTATGTCTATATTAGTCTTACAGAGTTTTAGCAATTTATATATTAAAAAATTGAATTTGATTGGTATATAATAATTAATATGTAGTGTATTATATTATTATCATGTTAGGTTTGATGGTTATTACATAGCTAGAGACATAAACCAATCTGTTTTTATTTACAAGATTGAGTCAAATGCTTCGGGAGAACTGAAGTAAACTATTTTTAAACTCGAACATTCTTTGTGAGCCAAAAGAAAGAAATTATAATCTTCTTTACTGTCAGCTGACTTGCGCTGTTTCATATATTTAAGCTTAGTGTCTGTGGGGAGGTTTTCCGCGTTTTGGAAAATTCCCAGCTGAAGTTTTCTGACCAATGGAGGATAAAAACTTAACAGGATCAGGAACAATAAAAATAGCACTCATATTATTACGGGAAAAAAATTCAAAATGAATTATCTGTTTTAGTTACAAACATTTTAATTATTTTGACTTGTTTTGTTTTTTTCATTTGCAAAAATCGTATTTTGGATTTTCTAAATAAAGCCCTCAGACTGCCTAACTTGAACTATTTCTGTTTATGAAGTGGCTAGAGTTTCGTCCAGACAGACTCCGTATTATTTTTTTCGGGGTTCGTCTATAGATATTGCCTATGTGCGACTAGACGGTATCCGTATTTTTTTTGGGGTCTGTCTATAGATATAGCGCCTAACCCTAATCCTACCCTATTCCTAATCCTAACCCTAAACCCGAAAAAAACAAATTTGCTATAAAAAAAATACGGAGTCCGTCTAGTACGCGCATATCTATAGATGGACCCCAAAAAAAAAAATACGGAGTCTGTCTGTACGGAACCCTAGCCACTTAGTTCTGTTTAAGTTTAATTTAGCCTTAGGCTTAGAAACACAAACTGTGACAAAGTCACAAAAAAGCAAGTACATAACTAAGCCTGTCTAAGCGATTTAAACAGTAATGAGTCACATGTAGTTAGTGCAATACTGAAAAGTATATTAAGTATTAAAAGCATTTCCGAATTAATCCAATTTTGTACTGATTTACCTTTAAGCTTCCTATAGTAGACATTGTAATTTTTGTTGTAGACTTTTGCCCTTTGCACCAGCTACAGACTGGGTATTCTTCTTCTAAAAATCAAAGAAATGATTTCACTGACATATATATAAGATTCTAACTTCTAAAATTCCAAAAGATTATAATTTCGGTTAATTAAAACTATCTAGAATATTTTCAGTTAAATTTTATAACCATAATAAATTTAAACAACATGCAAAATTGAATGATTAATAAATTTTAAAAAATGCAACTTGAAGATGTACAGATAGCACATTACGTAAAGCTTTTTCACTGACTTCACACCTTTCTTCTCCATTATTCCCTCCCTCCCCAAGGCGTTACGTAATAAGTGAAATAACACTTTGCTGTCATAGTCCTAGAAAAGAGGACTATATTTGGTACAAGTACTGACAAAGCAAGCACATATATGAGTACAATTACTCAAGGTAAGGTACAGGTAGGCATATGCATATACACTTTTTTGAAAGTACGAGTAAGCGTACAAACAGAAAGCATCCAAGTACCACTCCAAAAAATGCAGCAATCGGCAACGGGTACTTGGAAGTATAAATACTGCATTTCTTAAAATGAAATTTAACTTTTTGTGTGCAACACAGTTTATGGGACTACTCGGTAAAACCTTTGTGCGCTCTGTAGAGGGAGGGGGGGGGCAAAAGAAAAACGACCGTTCAGTTAGCATTAGGTTTGATAGAAACCATAACAACAACTTAAGTTATTATCATCAATACATACACGCAATATACTCATCGAGAAAGTGTTTTTGTGGTATGATTGGATAGTGGGCTAGAGAGCGAAAGTGAGTAAGTGGAGTGCTCTCTTATTCGAATAAAATTAGTAGACAAAAATGCTCCGATGATACGTCTTGCCATCTCAAGGCCCGCAAAGTCCCAAAATTACTGTTAACTAATTACACAAAGTTTCGTCTATTCACAAGTTTCGTCTAATGACACTAAGTTTGGTTTAATGACTCCAAGTTTGATCCCTAATGAGCCATTTTAATAAAAATCAATAAAACATACACTTTCTTTGTTTTTATTTTTTTTATTCCTTTATTGTGCACCACCCTATCTCCACAAATGAGCATCAGTTATTGAATTGATAGATGGAATGGAGAGTGGGCAAAATTCAAAGTGCTAAAAGTAGTATAGTTTTACAAAGGATATCAAGGGGTGAAATATGCCCAAACCTTGTCAGCTTTCGCCTTGTCACTGTTGCCAGGAGTGGCCCCCAAGGGCCCACAAGCTCAACAGAACAATCATTGACCAATCAATATGTTTGACATGATTGACAACAGTCATGGTCTTTAGGGGTGGCTATACAATGGCACCACCCCCAAGCCCGCACCTGTATCGATAAGCTGCATGCATCATTTGGGCTCCTCGTGCATGCCTCCATAGACTTTATCATGTTCAGTCAATCAACCAGTCAACTGATATACGACTGTACATGTTACTGATCATTTGAATTGTTGTTAAATTTGTTCCAAGATAGGGTCAACAGAAGGCTGATGTGGTAATTGAGGGTGAAGGGGAAGGAGAAAGGCCGATAACTTTGAGAAAGTTGTGTCAAAGTAAGGTGGGTTAAATTGTAAAAGGGCCTACGACAGGGTCTGAAGGTTTACTGTTGAAACTACAGCAGTTATGTGTTGCCGCAGAGATGTACAACTGGTGGCACAGTTTCCTCACGCATCGTACTATCATGACACGTGACAAGATATCCAACGGGGTCCGGCCCTCAGTTGTACTTTGTTCCAAGCTTTTATCATTGATCTGCCAAACAATATTAGATGTGCAAGACCGAAAGGAGTGTCACAGCGCTCGAGGTTGAAGGTCAGGCTCTCTCTTTTGACTGGAAGCCGAAGTACCCGGATGTCACACTAGACATATAGCTTACCTTGTGCACACATCTTTTGGAAGTCACCCGAAGGACATCCGAAAGTCTAAATAAAGTCAAGAAGCTGACAAGCGCCTTCAGGGTAGAGAGCTGCACGGGAGTCAAAATCACACCCAGCCCCACCCAATCCCGCGTTTTCCAAACCAGTCCCACCCGCTCCCAAAAGAAATTCTCCCCAGTCCCACCGCTCCCGCGAAAATTTTTCCCAGTCCCACCCGCACCCGCGAAAATTTTTCCCAACCCCACCCGCTCCCGCAAAATTTTTCCCAACCCCACCCGCTCCCATCGAAAAAAATATTCTATAAGTCATAAATAATGGTTTAAAAATTTGTTTGTAGAAATCCTCTCGAAAAACATACATGAAAAACATTTAAGATAATAGGTAAAATAAACAGTTCTACAGTTTAAGTCCATGTAAAAATAACGCAGTGGCTACGGTTCGGTCCGACCGAACGCGTATTTCTTTTTTTCGGGTACCAGCCTTACTTATTATTGCATAGCGGCCGAGTCGCTGCACTGAACTATATAACAACATAATTTATTTTTTTTTTCAGAATTTTTTTTTCAGGATTAGGGTTAGGGATAGGGTTAGGGATAGGGTTACGGATAGGGTTAGAGATAGGGTTAGGGTGTGGAGTAATATTATCTATGGCTGGTACCCGAAGTAAAAAAAAATACGGGTTCGGTCGGACCGAACCGTAGCCACTGCCTAAAAATAATTGCCATTAACACTCTCTGGAGCCAACTGTGACCGCCTTTCTTCAAGAACGCGACCAGCCGAAGAAAATGTCCTTTCAGATGAGGTTGATGATGCCGGTATGCTCAGAATTTGCTGCACAACTTCTGAGAGATGTTTCCATGCAGTTGATTTGTCCCTCCAATACTCTAGTAAACTTTCACACTTTTCTGTACTCATGACTACGAACTTCTCTTAATTAACTAATGTCCGAATCCAGCCGCTATTTATACCCCAACGTACGTGCCCTAATTACCCTAAGTACGTCACAATCCCTTCAGTATTTTCCTAACTAACTTATCTTTCTAAGAGCGTCACCTGGTCGTCATTGTTAACCCTACTAGCCTGTCCGACGTCGCCTCTCGGTCTTCACACCTTTGCTGTCTACTATTCTATTGTTCCCCCACCTTGTCCTAAGTCGTCTGTCCCCTTGTCACCCTTATTGGTATTACTCCTAACTCTTAGATATCTATTATATTAAGACGTCGAAGGGGATAGTCTCTGTCTCTACATCTAATCTAGCTCGTCACAATAAGTATCATTATTATATTGAAAATAATTAATATTGGGGGTGGGGGTAATTGTTTTTTCGTGTCAACTTTACAAAATTGACGAGTTTCAACTTTCGGTAGTATGAGAATTAACCTGTCTAACCTAGTCACAAAATGGTATCGCCTGAATCGTCAAAATGTGTAGGTTATATTATTGCTAATGACGTTTTGACCTAAATACCAAAAATGTCAAGGAAAGGCCCTGAACTAGGTGTGTATCATACATCACACATCATCCCAAGATCATCCGTGCGATTTGATTGATTCATCAGAAGTCTGCGAGAGTCCCACTCAAACAAAACCCAAACCCACGGGACTCCCGCAAAAACAAAACCAATCCCATGGAACTCCCGATAAATTTATTTCCAATCCCGCGGGAGTCACGCGGATTCCGCGGGACTCCCGCGAATCCCAATCCGTGCAGCTCTCTACTTCAGGGGTGGGTGCTAGATGTTTTGATATCGTTGCACAGATGTGCAGTTAGGTCTCAGATTCATTACAGTCTGGCCGTAGGTCGGCACGGGTCTCGACTGTCGCTAGATGACTTGGATGTAACACAAAAACCAGACTCTCAAACTGATCAGACACTTTTTTAACGACTTCCCATAGCTGCTGCTGCGATGCTATATTGGGCCCTCGCAGGGATCGGACCGTCTTAACTGCCTTTTAGTGGTACAATCCGCAAGAAGAGCACTCCATCCTTACAAAGATGGCCGATGGCTGGGTGGAAAGGAAGAGGTTGACAATTAAGTCTTTTATCACCACACTAAGACAAAGAATCGAAGGATTCATCTTCTTATTAACCGTCTGATGCTAAAGACCGTTTCCTATGCCCCAACCGGGTAAGATACATGTATGGTTGTGGTTTGGCAACAGAGACGATCAGGACTCTATACTTGCCTATACTGATGGTTACATAGTCAGTAAGAGCGGCCAGACAAAAAACTCATTTGGGGCCCACACCTGTTTGATATAGGCATATATATATATATATATATATATATATATATATATATATAGTGGAAAAAAGGACTCCCGACCTAGTGCTTGATTAAATTCCCTTAAGCCCTAAGCACTAATATGAGAGTAGAATTTTCCAAATATTAAAAAACATAGTTAAATACATTTCCAAATTAAATACATTTACAACAAAAAGAAAAATAGTATTTTTTTTTTGTTTTCTTTCATTTTATTTATGCATTTATGGCATTTATGTTTTTCTTTAACATTTTCCATTTCAAGTTTTTTTCTCAATTAAATCGTCATAACAACGTGTATGTAACTCTACTTTTAACACACACATCTCTATACTTATAAGACGCATTTGTTGTCTGTCTGTCTGTCTGAATGTCTGTCTGTTCCCTTATAACTCAAGATCCAGACAAACAAATAACGTGAAATTTGTTACACATACACATAATTACATGGGGAAGGTTATAGGACAGGTTTCGTTTCATCTCGATGGGTAGTTTAATTGTAATTAATTTTTTTTTTATTTTAGTATTTTACTATATTAAAGTAATCTCGACGGCGCCATAAATAAAATTCCTCTGTGACGTCATTTCCCGATGATAGAATAGAACTTGCGCGCTGGTGCTGTGCTGCGAAGAATTGTTGTTGTTTTTTCATGTTTCCCTGATATGTACAGTTTGAGGAGGGTAAAGAAAGGAATGAAGAAGGA
Organism: Bulinus truncatus; assembly: GCA_021962125.1. NCBI lineage: Eukaryota > Metazoa > Mollusca > Gastropoda > Planorbidae > Bulinus > Bulinus truncatus. The sequence continues at coordinate 4,868,806 of JAGDYQ010000061.1, forward strand.
ATTTAGAAGAAGTGTGAAGCCATAATAATAAGTATATATATATATATATATATATATATATATATATATATATATATATATATAGAGAGAGAGAGAGAGAGAGAGAGAGAGTGAGGGGGAGGGAGGGAGGGATCGAGAGAGATAAAGAGAGGGAGAGAGAAGAGCAGGGGGGAGAGAGAGGAAAGGAGGGTAGGAGGCAGGGGAGAGAGGGAGGGAGGGGGTGGACAGGGGGGAGAGAAGGAGGGGGAGAGAGGGAGATGGGAGAGTGAGCAGGGGGAGAGGGATGGGAGAGGGAGCAGGGGGAGAGGGAGAGAGAGAAAGAAGGGAGGGAGAGAGGGGGTAGGGAGGGAGATAGAGGGGAGGGAGGGAAAAGAGGGTGGGAGAGAGGGAGAGAAAGAGTGAGGGGGCAGGGAGGGAGAGAGAGGGAATGAGGGAGGGATGAATGGGGAGAGAGAGATGGGGGAGAGGGAGGGAGAGGGAGGGAGGGAGAAAGGGAGGGAGAGAAAGGGAGAGGGGGGAGGGAGGGAGAGAGAGGAAGAGGGGGAGAGAGGGAGACGGGAGAGGGAGGGAGGGAGAAAGGAGGGATGGAGAGAGGGGGTAGGGAGGGAGAGAGGATGGGAGAAATGGGAGGGAGTGAGAGATAAAGAGAGAGAGGGGGCAGGGAGGGAGAGAGGGGAGAGGAGGAAGGGAGGAAGGTGGAGAGAGGGGGACGGGGGTGAGAGAAGATGGGAGGGAGATAGGGAGAGAGAGGGAGATGGGAGAGTTAGAGAGGGAAGGAGAGGGAGGGAGGGAGAAAGGGAGGGAGGGAAAGAGAAAGGGAGAGAGGGGTAAAGAGGGAGGGGGAGGGAGGGAGAGAAGGGGGAGGGAGAAAACAAAAGGTAAACAGAAAACCTTATTTTAAACCCGGGCCAAGCCGGGTACTTGCAACTAGTATTTGGCCTACCTTGTTATATAGATGTTCGTGGTTTGGGTGGGGGGGGGGGTATTTTAATTCATCCGGAAATTAAATAAACCTGGTGTCAACACGATAGCTTTTAAAAAAAAAATAAAGATAGGTGTACAGTGTACAACGCAACCCCAAACCCCTTTATATTTAAAGTAGTAATATATCTACACTTCATCTGCCCGATGGCCGTTTTTTAGGGCTATGGGAACTTTACTTTTAATGAGGCTTTGAGCATACCAGGCAGGATTGGTGAAGAATACAGCTAAGAGATTTTAAAAATGCTCTAGTAAATAAAAAAGTAAAATAAATACATAGATGCAAACAAGCAATATTAAAATATCTGCAATGTGAACTTCAAACAGAATTTGTTTCACTGAAACTTTCAGCATTAGAAAATCTTATACTTGTGCTATGTAAAACGATGACATGGGCAGATGAATGACTTCAGCAACCTAAAATTAAAAAAAAAAAAAACAAATACACATGAATCAGATCAGTCGGAATGCCCGTTGACTTTCAGAAATATGTTCTCTTAGTTAAGTTCTACATATTTATACATAGCGGTATTCCAATTTTATGTATAATTACATGCATTTAATTTCAAACTAAGTTGGCAACCATTCGTTTATCTAAACTTCTAAAAAGAAGATAGTAGTAATCTAAAATGAAAGAAACGCGGAAGTGTTCATTGTTTCTTTAAGAAACTGAAATAGTGAAACATGCTATAGTTTTTCATATAAAATAAACCGTAAAAAAACGGGTCAGGTAAGTAATAATGAAAGTATTCCAGATAATATCTTTCATCTTACTGAAAATCGTATCATTGTCGCTTCCTAACCTACTGAGTAAAAACATTGCGACTCCGACTATTTTGCTGTACATATATCCATTGTCAATTGTAACCACAGTGTCTACAGGCGAAAATGTCAAATCTTAATTGATTTTGTTTAGTATTTTTGTTATAACTCTATAATTTTTATAATTATGGTTTCAAAAGTTTTTCAACAGTAAATTACTAATCTAAGTTGTTTTTTTTTTTTAAAAAAGAAACTAGCTGCCCTTTTCAAGCCTTTTGATGTTTAGTCTGAAGCTGCTGGACTGTCTGTAGGCGACAGTCAACTTAAGACTTTAGTACTCCATTTACTGTTTAGGCAGGGCCTAATTGCCTTTGTAATTTTCAATAAAAAATAAATACATTGGAAAGTTGGTATAGATTAAAATTAAATTATAAATTGTATAGTTGACATACTTAGACATTCTAAGAGCTCTAATTACTTATATATGCCTAATCGTTGACGAATCCATTTGGTGGCATTGCCTATCCAGGGCCAACGATGCTCAAGGGCAAGGGGGCTTTAGAGCCTAAGAATAATGTTGATAACAACATGAAGAATGTTGTTAAGTACAAAATAACAGCTTTTGTTTATTTAAAGATTATAATTGAAGTTTGTATGATTGTGCATTGACTTAGTACACTGTGTAAAATATGTGATTAAAATTTAACAAAAACGGAATGTAAAGATTACCTTGAATCTTTGAGAAATGTGAAATTCAGATTTCAGTTATCCTGTCATCAATAAATTATGATAGTAAAATAAATCTGAGGAAACATTGTAAAGACAAACAATCATCACTGAATGAAATAGGTTTTTTTTGTAGTGTATTTATGTGATGGTATCACTTAAGAGTTCTCTACATGTTTCAGAGTTTATCTTTACCAGAAATTAGGTCCTAATTACAGATGGTTTTATGCATTTTACCAACACTGCTAAAAGGCTCAAACTAGGAGGTGGGAACTTGAACACTTGCTTTTTCAAAATGTGCTATAAAAATAACTAGGAAGTTATAGGAGAAAATCTGCAATTCAGAGATTGTCAGAAGTCAAAGACTCTGGCGGCAGCCTTGCTGCCAATAATTTCCAATGATTCAAAACAATGTTTTCAATCGATTGCAGCACTGGTTCTCAAAGTGTGAGATGTGATCCGCCAGTGAATTTTAGTTTTTTCATGGCATAGTTTAAATTTATAAATAATGGATTAAGAATCCATATGTATATAATTGCACCTATATTAAATCTAAATTTTTTTAATCTGCAAAGTGAAAGTGGGAAATCTTTAGGTCTATTAAGTTAATGACACCTTTTATTGTCTTTCTGTTTTGTAATTTTTCTTCTTTTTATAGGTCTCTTAAACAAATAGTTTTCATGGAGGGTCATGAAGCGTAAAATTCTGAGAATCACTGGATTAGAGGTTATTATAAGTCAACAACCATATAGATTTTTTTTGTTGTTAAATTTATCCTTTTCTGTCATATAATTATAATATAGGATTTTGAATAATTGATCTATATTTATAATTATTTCCTTTATTTCTACTTTGTGTTTTTTCGATATACAACCTAATTAATTAGTAAGTTAAAATGATTAGTAGGGGGTGTCACAACTCACATGGCATCTTGATTTCCCTGGGCTTTGCTGGGTATTACAGCAAGTATAAAAATAAACAGGACAGGTACATTATTTGGGGGTGAATTGTTTGGGTAAATGTGTGATTAAATAAATCACAAATAGTGACTTCTAGCGAAGTTAGTGTCTTTTTCAGTGGTCATTGTTTAGTTTTTTCTACTTAGGCAGCTCTTCACATCTTGTATTTTTCCATAAAATCAGTTAATGGAATCTTCAAAAAGTAGAGAGAAATTCCTGGCCAAGAGCTCATTATGAAAATTCTACTCTCATTTAAGTACACATGTTTATTATATATACATGTATTTATTCTTAACAAATTTAGACTATCTTGAGTTAATATGTATAATTTAAAAGATATGAAAATTTCAAGTGACATATAAGTTATGGTCCACTCATTGTTTAACTTTAAAAAAAAATAATGATTCAAATAACACATATAATAAACAAAATTTAAACCTGTCAGGCTTGGAATCCACTTTAAATTCTTGGTTTTGGGAAAATACCTGCTGCAGCCCCTCCTGTCATGCCTACAAGTGCTAAATATTAAAAACTTATACTTAATTATCTTATAAAAAAGAATCAACAGCTCAGCAAGACCTTAGAAACTGACTGGTTAAGAACATTAAATTTTAAAGTAAACCATTTAAACATGTTTTTGTATTACATCCTCATGGCAGAGAGCATGCATTCTTAGAACATAATTTAGATAATTCCACAAGTTTCTTGATGACTTCAAACTTAACAAAATATAGTCCTACTTTTAAAGATAAAGTATATCAAAACATTGCAACTAAATTTCATTTGATACTAATTATTTGATACTAAATTTCATTTTCAATCTATTGAACTATTTTGTCATAATTTATAATCAAGGTCTCATATAGCCCTGTAAGGTAGAGCATCTTTTAAGTCTTTTTCATGTAGCCATTGACTAGCTGTTTGTATGCTCTTATATAACCTTCTCTGGCAGTTCTGTGCTGTTTTTGGAAATTTAAACAATAATCACTTTTCAATGTCTAATTCAAGAGAAGTTTTTAAACACTCATGTAATCTCAATTAGATTTATTTGAAGCACAAACAAATTTAGCATGCACAAAAAAAAAAAAGCAAAAGTTTCTAACTAAAACAATTAAGATTAAACTTTAAATACTTGAATTGATGTCCTTTTTAGAGTTATTGAATATCCGAGTTGTCATTTTTAAAATATTTCTTAAATTATTGAAACTTACCTAATTGAAGAATGGCAAAAAATTCTAAACTTTGGAATTATTGGTAAACTCTAAAGCTACAATATTATCTGTTGTGCTGGTTTACAAAGCACTTATAAAAGTGGACCATTTTTCTAATGGTTTTATGGTATTGCATATTATGAACTTTTATAACTTTTTTTTTTAGTAAAAGTTTTTTTAAGGTTTCTGGTATTTATAAATAGGATACATTTAAAAAATGCAATAAAAATATAAATGGGTGGAGATAGTTAACAGAAAACTGAATTTTATTTATAAATCTATTCTAAAATATGAGTCTTGATTGATTTTTAAAATTTTTCCTGATACTAATCATACTATTCCAATAAAAGAATTAATATGTTGAATATATTAAATCTAATTCATGAAAATGAAAACAGCAATGTATTTATGTAGGAATGTTTGGCTGCTTAACATAGGAATCAGCATCATTGAAACAAAAAAAATACCAAACTTGGCATGTCGATCATTTTAATGCACATTATAAATTATTTTTCTTTTACATTATTGGGATTGAGATATTTTAGCATTTAAATCTGAATTAACATTCTTTTGATTACATCTGGTGATCTACTTTCTTTTGAAATGATTAACTGGGGCAATAACAAACTTTGTCATGCTGGCCAGTTAAAATGGACAGGTCAACATCACAGGACGAGACGCGAGTGACAGGCTGAATTAAGGGGTGGGTCTAAAACTGTGAAATGATCATTGTAGGTTTTGGGGAAGAGAGAGAAACTCTGCTATAGCCACAGGAAATATTCTCTTGATTTAGTAGTTATTGTTAGATTGGCTCAGTTTACCAAAATATAAAAGGGATGATACTATGCAAGGAGTATATAATTTAAGGTTGAGTAATCTCCCTGGAACCAAACCTAGCAGACCTGGTCCATATTTACTATTAGATAAATGATGCAAATTAAAGATTTCCTTAAACAGCCCATGAGGACATTTGGTCAGTTGAAGTTTTCTAACTACAGCATACATGTATGCCACCTTAGCTTTCCCTAACAAATGTCAGTTATTATTTTTAAGCTGATACATCCCATCATTTTAACAAATACTGCACATTTTTCAAAGTTAAATTTCACTGAATAAATTACAGCCATGAAATCTATACAGCTGGACCAAAAGCAATTCTGATAAAGTAGGTTTTGCCGAAATCCAGTAAAAAGTCTATCTGATGTCTTTATTATTATACAAGTACCCTAAAATATTACTTTGGTTCTCTCTTAAGAAGTGTTATAAAAATAGTTCTATTTATTTTAATGAAATGTGCAGTCATAATGTGGGTAGTGATACATAGCAAAAACACTTACAATTATAACATTTGTATTTCTTTCTTTTTTTTTTTAATATTTGTACAATATTTTTTAATTATGTATATATCTTTTGTTCTTTTTAGTTGCTACTGAAATAGAAATGAAGCTTAAATGTTACATTTTAGCAACAGTAATTGTAGCCTTTTTGTCATTGGTTCTTGTGGAGCCAGCAGCCATTGCCAAGAATGAATGTAAGCACTAATTTATCTTTTTATAATTATTATTGTATTTCCCTCCGAAAGTACATTGGCAAATAGTTTATACTGAAATATATCATTTGGTCACAGGCAAATCATTCGGCTTTTTTTTTTGTTTTAACTGAAGATCTAGTTGTCCTATAGTCATCATTACCAGATTTAAAAAAAAAACAACCAACTTTTTGAGATTCTCAGTTCATAATACTTTTTCTCCTCCTTCAACTCGTAATGACTCATTTCTGAATGATATGCTAAATTTCTAAATATGAAAACTGTTTAATTCTTTTGCAACCTGTAAAGAAAAATTAGGTTCTTTGGAACCAGCCATTAGGTCTTATAATTTTTTTTTTTTTATAATAAATGAATTTATGATTTAAAGTTTCCATTGTATTTATATTAAACTAACTTACAGAATTAATTGATGTCTCCCCCTTCTTTGTAAATTAATAAATGCTAATTATGGACAGAAAGTTGTATTTATGCTCATAACTATTCCCCATTAAGGAATTATTTTAAATTTTAGCAACCCACAGAGGGGGTGTCATATTTCAAACTTTAGGAACCACTGGCTTATACACACACACACACACAGAGACTCATGATTTTACTTCCTTAAATTCACATTCACTGGACCTCTATACTTTACATGGAGTTTAAGTAAATAGGTCAAGTTAAGTAATGATTTAGGAAAAAAAAATTTATTCACAAGGTTGATGATACATCAGAGGAGTGTCATCTTTGTAAAATGATGTTCTTTTTATGATCAATGTGTCATCTTTGTAAAATGATGTTCATATTATGATCAATGTGTCAACTTTGTAAAATGATGTTCTTTTTATGATCAATGATAAATGTATGAACATTAGTTAGGAATTGATTGGCTCTTAAAAGTTTTAATGTTTTCTTCTTCAGACACTATGGATGTTAGGTCAGATTGTGTAGCTGCTGGCTATTTAGATATTTCCAGAGATCAAGTTACCTATGTCAATGGTCGATCCACCAATACAGTTAATCAGCAGCTGACATGTTTCCTGCAGTTCAATCCACAAACAGATGGAGATACATTGAAAATGTGGGTGGAGTCTGGAGCTTATGTCGGAGACTGTGATGTATTTCTTGAGATGACCATGTCAGATAATGTATGTTTTATATTAGTTATTTCAATGTTATTATTACATGGTAGCCTACTTGTAGACTGGGTGTCCACTTAAGTTGTTTTTTTCACAATAAACAAACAATTCAATTGCTGATATTTATTGCTACCATAAAAGTAGCTTCGCATAAATATTCTTGTTGCAAAATGAGTATTAATAATAACTTAGGGGATATGAACAAACCGACCTACCTAGTCTGAATATGGTATTTTTTCATTGAGATATTTTGATTAAATTTAGTTTTGCTGTCATTTAAGTTTTCAGAATTCAAAGTTCTATGGAAAAACTTTTCAGCAGTGGTTCTCAATCTATCAGAACAACAAGTGTGCCCTGTTAAAGTAAAGCAAAAATTGTAGCATGTGTTTTCCTTAAATTGGATCTATTTAGCGCTAATCCATTTTTTTGATTCCAAAAATCTTTAACAAATATGCTGTAGTTACAAAAAAGTAGAAAAAAAGTTAAAAGTTTAGTGAACCTGAAACTTGAAAAAGATTGAGATCCTCTTTACTGAAGTACAGCAGTCAGTGAATCTTCAATGATTGGAGTAATAAACACAATTTATTGCAGATAATATTCAACCCATTTCTTTTTAATTGCAATTTTGAAGAGAACTTAAGGGTAGCTTACTTATTTAGTAACACAATTTGAGGGGGGGTGCTTAAGTGAGACACATTGTTAATGGAAAGATAAAAAAAAAAGAGGCAATGGTGGGTGTGGGGGAGAAAGTAAATATAAAGAAAAAAATGTCACATGACAGGTGAATGACCTCCGAGACTATAATTACATAAATGAAATGGTCATTTCAAAAAATGCTATTCAGTATATCACATCTTTAATCCCAGATGTTTTTAAAAATGTATTCTTATGAAACTCATAGACGGCCAGTGATATAAAATGTAACTTTAACTAAATGTCTAGTCATATTTTCTTCTAAATGAATGAATCTTTTTAAAACAATATGAATACTTTCAACAAATTAGTGAACCAGGGTGTAGCTATTGGATTTACATAAAAATTATATTCTGATATTTTGTACATTATTATTTCCTACCTCAGGTAAGTTTATTCAATTTTTAACTTTATTAATACTATTTTATCCATAATTTTCATTTAAGAAGCAACCGAAATTAGAGGTGATCTGTAAAAACAATTTTAGAACATAATATTTTTAATATGGTTATATATATATATCAATAGAGAGAGAGACAATAGTGCTTTCTTCATTATTGTTGCAATGTTGTTTTTGGATTTTCCAATATTTTTTTTCTTCAATTTGTTTGAATCCTCTTTTCATTGTAAAAATGTTGGTTACCTTATCATTACAGAAATATGTTTTTGGCTGTCAGTCTGCCCAGAACAGCATACCAACATATGAAATGGTCAATGGAAGAGCGGCTCTTAGGCTAGTGAGAAAATCTTTTGGTGATACAGATTATAATTTCAGAATTGGAATTTCAGCTAAAAGAAGTAGGACTATGCCCACTTTTATTTTTAACAGCCTATTATAATAAATTATCAATAATATGAAGTCTCTTCTTTATGAGAAAAAATGGTGGCTCATTGTATCAAGCTATTGAATAAATTTGATTATTGTAGAATTTAATTAACATTTGTTTTCAAACAATATTTAATGCATCTTTTAATTTTGTTTATAAAGGTATTGATCCAGTGGCTGCTGGTGACTCCAGCTCTGGAAACATTGGAATGATAGTTGGCATTGTAGTTGGAATTGTTGCTGCTATTGTTATAGCAATCATTGTTTGTGTTTGCTGTTATCGGAAAAAGCGAAATGATCAGTCTAGAAACAAAGGTTTGTTAACCAAGGATCCTCTGTCTGCTAGCTCTACATGCACCTTTGAAAATGCTGCTGCCAAAAATAGCCCGCTTGATTATCCAAACTCAGAAAAAAAACTCTTAGAATATGAAAATGAGAACAAATTAAAGCCTAAATCTGCTCTTGAGAGGTTTGGTCCATCCCCTGGAAAATTACAAAACAACAGTGACATCAACCGGGATAACAGCAGAGACAATAACAGGGACTACCAGAGAGACAATAACAGGGAATACCATAGAGACACTAGTAGGGACTTTAACAGAGACAGCAGAGATTACAGCAGGGACAATAACAGAGACAATAGCAGAGATTACAGCAGGGACAATAACAGAGACAACAGCAGAGATTACAGCAGGGATGTAAAAAGAAAAGACAATGATGTGAGACTAAACAACACATTTTCAAATAAAGATAAATCTGAGTTCCCTGAAAAAATACCAAATATTCCAAAAGCTCCACCTGCTCCTCCTGCTCCACCTATAGAAATGCTAACTAGACAGTCTTCTGTTGCAACATCATCAAGTGAAAATGCTTCAGATAGGAACAGCCAGAATAATGTCTTTTTTGCAGCTCTGAGAAACAACCCCAAATTTAGAAAATCTTTTCGAGAAAATGAAGCAGATGCTGATGATCGAGCCAGGAGAGTCTCAAGCCATACTTCCACAAGTTCAATGGCATCAGACACCAGCAAGACTCATCTCCCACTCATACCCCCCATTAAGTCAGTGACAACTCAAAGTCAAAAACCACAGCTACCACCTATCCCTAAACCTCGACCGAGACCATCAAGTCCAGAGAGACTGGGCGAGATTGCAGGCATACATCAGGCCAGACCTTCTTCAGCATCAGAAAGTTTAACAACAGATGATGCTAAAGAATCTCGCAAATTTGAGCTTCAAAAAAAATCTACTGAGGTACCAGATGCTAAATTTCAGAAAACAGACAACAGAAAGAAAAATGTCAGTAAAAATGCTCAGAGCAGTGATTCAGATGAAAGCATCTTAGAAAGGGGAAGGCCGAAACACAGAAATAAATCCAATGAAAGAAGTAAAGAGCCAAAAAGCAGGCAACATGCTGATAAAAAATCTCAGAAAAAAAATGAATCAGATTATTCCAGCAGTGAATCAGATGGTAGTGAATTGAACCATGGAAAGTCAAAACGAAGACATAGATCTGATGATAGAAATAAAGAGTCCAGAAGAAACCACAGTCGAGATAAGTTATCTAGGAAAAATGTCAGCAAGGATGATCATAGTAGTGAGTCTGAAGAAAGTGAGGTACAAAACAGGAGATCAAAAAGTAGAAACAATAAAGAAGTGAACAGAAAGCAGGAGCTCAAAGAACCTGTGGAAAACCAGGACAGGGAAAAGGAAAGAGATTATGAAAGAAAATTTAAAAAATCTACAACTGTATCTACAGGTGTGAGAAAATCAAAAGGTAAAGGTGCTAATAAAATGAGCAGATCAAGAAGTACTGGCAGTGCTCTTGAAGAGCTGGAGTCGAATTATTCACAGAGTAAATCTCAGGGTAGCGTTAGATCCCTCAACCTCAACTTTGTTGATGAAGACATCGATTTAGACAGCAATTTACAAAGTAAGTTTTGTTTTGTTTAAGTGTAGTTAGAATTCTAGATTTGCTTAACCCTAGCCACAATATTTATGTGTTGGTTTATCTGATAGTATAAACTGAACATGCATTTTCTGGTTGATTTTTGTATTAATTTTAATAGTTACACCAATTATTACAGAATACCATATATTTAAGAGCTTAAGTTAATTAAAACTATTTTACTGAACTGGGGAGTAAATATACTTAAAACATAAATTTGACTTTTATTCCAGATGATTTAAGACTATTTGATGATATAATAACTGGAAAATTTTTTATTTTATTTTTAATTCCACATATTGTCGTGATGATTTAAAAAGAACAATAAGAAAAAGTTGAATAATATTAAGTTAAATTTATGCCCCCCTCCACATCATAAATTAGCAGTATACCTATGCAGTATTAGTTTATATTAAAAACATACAGTTTTTAGTTTTGTTACCTAAATATTTTTTATCCACAGCTTTTAAAAGGGCAGAATCCAAGACCTCTTTGTATGCCTCAAGGACTTCACTGTATGGCCGTAGACGTAAAAATTCAATGGGAGAAACAGTGTCTTTATCTTCATACATGTATGATGATGTGGAGTCAAGAATTTCAGACTTTGACAGAGCTAGCATTTCTCAGAAGGATAAAGCTCGTATGTTCAAATCAACAGGAGACCTTGAGTTGAAACTTCAGTCCAGTGTGATAGTGAGAGACTGCAGCACATGGACTGGTAGCTCTAAAGGTGTGGAAGTGTTTGAAAGAAAGACTCTGACCAGAAGTAAACCTGACAAGCGTTATAACCGCGGCACCCAGACTGGGTCTGACAGAGACAGAACCAACTCCATAGCTTCAGAGGCCTCAGTTTATTCAACCCATCGTCTCAAATCTAGGAGCAAGAGCCAGGAGAGCCTGGGGTCTGACAGAAGACGCAGAACTCATAAGAAAGATCACAAAGCCAGAAGCCCCCATCATTCAAGGTCTGATGTCAGAAGTAACGAAGGCAAAAAAAGATCTAAAAGTAGAGCCAAATCTTCAGATTCTGACAGTACTGCCTACACACTAGATACATCTGATGGTAGTGGTAGAACTGATCAGAGCAGTGTCAAGCCTAAACTAAAACCTAAACCCAAGCAACAAATGTTTGAGGCACATAACACTGATACATCTTTTTTAGAAAACGAGAGTGTCATTTCAGTACCATCATCTTCATACATTCCATACCAGCCCCCTGTCAATGCTCAGTACATTCCTGTAAATTATCCTATATCATCGTATCCACAGCATGGACCAAATTATTTAGTGCCTCCACCTAATTCTGTTCCTATTGTAGTTCAAAACATTCCTATGATTAAACCAGCTGTCCCACCTAAACCTCACCAGGCTCCACCAATCAGCTCCTCCAAGTGGGATCAGCTGGTTAATCTCACTGAAGGAATGAAGAAACGAAGGCATCAGATGGGTGAATCTGTTGACACAGAGTCTGTGATGAGTTCAGCATGGAGTGAATTTGTACCATATGGAGGTCAGCATCAGCTGCATTTTGCCCCTGTGAATGATCCTAACCTCACGTACAGCACATCATACCCAGAATCCTCAGGACCACAGTATGGAATGTACCATAATGAGAGCGACCTCTGACTTCACTTTGATTGAATGTTAGTTTCAGTTATCATTAATTCTTGTTGAATTCCATTCATTTTGTCTTGACATTTTCCTGTTTTGTTTTTTACTGTAACAAGCCATTTTTTATCTTCTACTCAGATGATAAAAAATTTTGGCTACTGAATACTTAAACTGACTCACACCTCATTTTGAAGAGGCAGCTTTCTGAATGCAATGCATATTATATAGTTAGTGTAAAATACATTGAATAACTTTTTGTTGATATTGGTGTAGAGATATTTTATATAACACTATCTGAAGTTTTGTTTAGATAGACATTTTATAATCATTATACATAGAGTAGCCATTTTTTTTAATCCTTTCATTAAATTATTATTTTGAAAAAAAAATTGTTTGTGAATAATTAAGATTTTCTTCTCAATGCATTATGTCTTCTTGTAAAACAAGATATTAAAAGTGTACATGTTTACTTTAAACATAAAATGGCGTTGTATTTACCATTACAAAAGTTGTTTTTTTTTAACATTCCATTAGATGATTTAAGTTAATGAATGCTGTTTTAATAATGTTGATTACATCTGTGCCTGATATTTTATTTGTACACAACTTTTAAAGAGAATTCTTCATTGTGACACATTTTTATTTTTCAGACATTTAAGGGGGTAATTGGAATTTACATTCCTTATCACTTTCTATTTATGGAATCAATATATATATATATATATATATATATATATATTAGAGCTGCTGTTTGATTAATTTTTTAAATCGAAATTAACACAAATTGTTTATTTTTAATATTCCAACAAGTTTGTCATTATAATCCATTGGTGGCCAAATGCATCTATTCACTATTTATATGGATCCCAATGGACCATTTTTTAATTATAGTATTATTTCATTTCATTAAATATTCTTAGATTGACTTGTACGGTTCTTTCTAGCATTTTTACTTTAAAAAATTGAGAGCAACCCTTATATTAAATGGAATAAATCAGTTTCAAAATATGGCTGAGTTCTCTAAAATTGTAACAGCTGCATTAAACATTGGCATATATATATATGTTAAATTGTAATTATTAATTCAAGCCAGTTTATTCACATGCCTTTTTCTTCTTAAATATAATATATAGTCAGAAAGAGCTTGTTCACTTTTTATCGAACCCTTTTTTAGGATTTTATCCCTTTTCCCCAGTCACATTTTGACAGCTTCACAACCCACCCCCTCAAAGATCATGTTTTACTTATTGCTTAACCCACCCTGTCCCAAAAAATTGACACAGTCATATCCCATACATTGCTCTAAACCAATTATACTTGTCAATCAAAGTGTCTAGGCAACAGAGGATGTTAAGTAATTTTATAATTCAGGGTAAAAAAAATAGAATTAGGAAATGACAATCCTATTGTTTTCAGAGTCAGCTAGCTGCTTTAAGTTAACATAGCAGTTCATGTAGTCATGTTTTCTTTCTTAGTTGCTCTCTTATCTTTATGATCAATTTCTGTTAACTCTGTGCCTAATTGAGGCATTCAGATGTTGCCTTAAAAATGTTAATCACATAACAAATTGATAAGCCGTTAATGGTCATTAATCAGCAGCCCTAATAGATATATATACACACTTACAAATTGTGTGTGAATATTATTGTAAAAATATTGTTCTTGATTTGTACAGCCTTTGATACATCAATACACTTTTTAGCACTGTAGTTTTATTTTGACTATCACTTTTTTATTGCATACATTTATAGTTTGTTGTGATTTGTTGTACATAGTTCACTTATACAATTCTAGAAAGGTTAGTGAATTGGGTATCATGACTGTATATTTGCTACATTTTGACTTATTATTTCCTTTTAGTGGGATAGAATTTACATTTCATTACAAATTTTCTAAATTAAATTGAGTAGAATTCAGATTAATTAAAAAACAAAAAGTGTGAACTAGTTTTGTGCTCAGTACTGTTATAAACATTTAAAATTCTGATACATGTAGTACCAGAACTTTGCCCCTGACAGAAATTGAGATTTTTTTTCTTTATGAGATCCTCTAAAACTAGGCAATGATGAAATAGTCTATTTTATTTATTACTATAACATGGCAGTGCTTTGATCATCATAATGATTTTTATTGGTGTGAATCCACAAGTTACCAGTGCAAAATGAAATTTTGACAAATTCATGGATTTTATAAACTAGTTGTCTACACATATTGAAGACACTTGCTCCATATTGTACAGGATTTTTTTTTTCATGACTTTTTCATCATTTGTAAAATGAATGTTCAATTTGTAAAATACTGAATTGTTTTTGTTTATACTGCTTTTGTAATTTTAATAAAGTTGTGAATTATAAACATTCCATCATGTTTTTTTCCCCGGAAATTTTCTAATCCGTTTACTAATGAAATTTTAAGAAATATATCTTTTATTATACAATTCTTTATATTATGAAAATAAAGTTTAGTTTACAAAAAATTCTTTCTTTCTGTTTATCTAAATTTAAGTTTGAAAGTTGTGATATGAGACCTGAGACCTATTCAAATGTAAACATTGTAAAAAAAAAAAAAGAATATAAAATTTGCTAACCTTTAATATACCATATAGGAACCATTGTTGGAAACTACACATTTTATGAATTTAAAAAAATGACTGGTTTGTCCTCTGATGAATCATTTTCACTCTCAATTCATGATTGTTGTGTTACTGTGGAGACTGCAGCGAGCCGAAAAATAAAATCTCATTGCAAAATACTTTCAATGAGAGTAAATCAGAAATGCTTACCAATTTACTTGATAGAAATATTAATCAAATGATTTGAAAAAGACATCAATAAAATATGAACATTATGAATAAACAATGCACTTCTGGTCTATTAATTAATTAAAGTAATTACCAAAAAAAAATTAACATCTCTTTTTGACAGATAGTGCTTGATATAAAACAGGTGTTTTGTGTGTGGGCTTGAGCATTTGCACATATGTGTGTAAATAAGGAAGAAATTGAATAATAAAATAAAACAGTTTACATTATAATTTCAATTATTGCAAACTGGATCGTCATAATCAGGAAGAGAATAAAATAGAGAATACAAGAGAAAATAATGCATATATACAGAGTGAGACTGAGAATAAAGAATAGAAAGTATAAATAAATAGTGTGAGTGAGAATTCAAAGTATAAAGAAGGAGAAAAAATAGATTGGAGAAATTATATAGGGAAGGAAGAGATTACACAATTTGGAGAGAGAACACAAAATAGGAAGGGGTGAGAAAATACTTTATAGGTGGGGGAGAGATGACAGATTTCAAAATAGGAAGAGGGTTGGGTACTAGGTAAGATCTTTTGTTAGCCAATACAAACATAGGACCAAATATTAGAATTAAAGAATAAAAACAAACAACATAAAATATAACAAATATACATTTTAATAATTACAAGTGAAAATCTAGTAATAAAAGTTACATGACAATCAATAACATATTTTTATCCCATAAATAAAGACTCTTCACAAAACTTCAACTGCCAGATTTTACCGGCATATTCATCAAAACTTTCTTTTCCTAACAAGTCAACCAGCTTAGGCTGAAAAAAGAAATCAAAATTTATTTTCCCAGAAGAGAATTAATTCATATAAAATTAAAAACCATCAATGCAAATGGAAAAATTAGGGGACACAATGAAAAGATATAGCTACGGTAAACTGATTGACAAAATTTTACTGAACTAAAAACCACAAGTTATCATTGTTGATTACAGCAAACTCACCTCAACTTCATCTTCATCAATTCTGTCCAATATTTCATAAGCTTTCTTCAGAACAGTATAGCCCACACCTTTTATACAGTCTCTGTAAATATGTAACAAAAAAATCTGTTGATTTCTAAATGTAATTGATAAAATACATTACTATGAATAAAAAATTTATAATAGAAAAACATGGATGAAATAATAATGAGTTAAAAATCTTGAATTCTAAATATTCATTAAGAGGACAGAAAAAATACTCCACCAAACCAACAAGTTAAGGATATTAATTTATAAAGAAGTAAAATTGTGATGTGGCACACACTTGTGAAGCATTTTGATCCTGCTCATCAATCGACTCGTATTTGTTAGGGTTTCAACACCTGTAAAAACATTTGTTATATTGAAGTAATTTAAATGCTAAATTTCTAATTTATTTTAAATACATTATCACTGGATCCATTGCTTTGTTACTTTTGTACATATAAACGTTTCATAAAAATTATAGTTTTATGTCTCTATTGAATGCTTATTACAGCTTAATTTTTTATAGTAAAAAGACATAAAATTAGATTTTAAAAAATACTAACTTGGCATTGAAAGAGATTTTCTTATACTTTGTTTGTCTTCATCATGATTCTGTACTGATGGAATCTCCTCATCAGAGTCATGGTCAACACTAATTTTTTGTAATGTAGTATTTAGAACTGTAAGAAACTTGTTCATCTCTTTACTGTCTTTTGATACTGGCACACTGAAATAATTTTGTTTAAAAAAAAAAGATATATTTTTATAAATAATAAGAGAATGTTGAAGTCCAAACACAATATACACAATATATTAGAATATTGAAGTCCAACCACAATATTAACAATATATCAGAATAAAAAATAAAAATCGAAGAAAAAAGCTCCTATAAGTGAAACAAGAAATCTATTTAAATACTATTAAATAATTGCTGGCTGAACTTGAAGTACTGATAATGTCTTCAAATTTCCTTTGCAGAAAAATTTAGAAAAAAACATCCTCTTAATTCATGTAGCCAAAGCCTGTTAACTTTAAATGAAAAAATAAATTAGCTAGTGATTCATTAAATAATAATAAGAATCTGGTGTTGAAAAAGTTGAACATTCCCGAATGAAAATAATTTGAGAATTTTCTTTTCAGTCAGAGGCATTTTACGGTAACAGAATCTAAGGAGAAGAATTAAATTAATCATTTTGAAAAAAATGAAACTAAATCATTTGTAGAAATAGAGCACTTTGTGTTTTATTGGACTCTTAAAAAACGTATTTTGTTGAGCATGCTATTACTTACTTAGGTGCTTTGTCCTCCTGAGGCAATTCAGGTGCTGATCTGAGTGTATCATCTGAAGAACTACTGCTTTCATTAAATGAAGGCTCCCGGTGTAGAGATGATTTCATTTCTGAGATAGCCAGCTGCTGAAATATAATTCCTAACGTAAAAGCTGATTTAAAAAAAAAATGGGGAGATTGGATAGTGATGCTATGGAGACATGGGTTGATGTCACTGTTTAGAACCGTGTTTCCCAACGTGGGACCCACGCCCCACAAGGGGGAAATTTGATTTTCAAGGGGGGCAATCCGAAAATGGACTCGATACGAGTTTTACCCTTTTGCTCCGGGGCATTTAACCCTATGGGTACTATAGTCGCCGCGCGTCGCCTCTACTGATTGGCAACTATAGTCGCAGCGTGTCGCCGATTTCGGGTTGTTCCGTTGCCGATAGTGCTACATGTTTTAAATTGCTTATTTTAAGCTTTTGAATCTCTGAACATAGAGAGCAATAGTTATTCTAAACTGGAATAATAAATTAATATAGAAATATGTTTATTTAATTATTTTCATATTAGAATTTCAGTTTAACATTATATTTTTTGAAAAATTTACTTATTGTTTTTCGTTAACAAGTTCCTAGTGATTTCTTCCTAAAACCCATTATTTAAGTTTCTCAAGTGAACAATAAATCAATCAATTTTTTGATATTGAAAATTATGCATTTTACATGGGGGGGGGGGGGGCATAAGAATTTGAGAAAGGCTAAGGTGGGGCACGACATGAAAAAGGTTGGGAAACACTGGTTTAGAACATTTCATAGCAGTGAGCGCAAGACTACAGCCACTGGCCTTTGCTTGGATGTCATGCTAGAGAAGCTAAATTTAAAATCACTAATCTATAGCAGTTTGCATGTTGATAAAACTTTACACGAATTCTTTCTTAAGGCTGAACCTATTTATAAATTAAAAAAAAAAACTATAAATATCTCATAATAGGTGAGATGATGGACTATCATTTCTGTCAAATGAATGTCACATAGATGTATAACATTGGAAATATGTATCACTTAATAACTCAAAAATAAATTTCAGAATTCTTTAAGCCATAAACTCAGTTTGTAATGATCTTGATAGGTAAGTCTTGAAGTGATAATTTTTTATTTGTTGATGGGGTATATTTTTATTAATTGTCTATAAAATGAGAGATCTGCAATGATTAAAGAAAGTGTTTAAATAATTTAACAATTAACATACTTTTTTTTCAGATGAGGTGACTCTTTCTGACTCTGTTCGTTGTGGAGGGTGTCTTAACTTGATAGAAACAGACTCAGAAGACTCTGAAGTTTCAATAAAATATTTCAACATGTATCTTTTGAATATTACTTGAATAACAAAATTAAAATAAATTAAAAAAAAAAACAACTCTGACAAATATACAACAGAAATGGTATTCTGAAAAATCTTTTTTGCTGTCTATAGATTTTTGATGTTCAATTTATAGAATTTTTTTTTCAAAGATCATATATTATTTAGCACTTAGTAGGGGAGATAAAATTTATGCATAGGTATATTGTGCAACTTTAGAAAAAATTTTTTTTAGGGTAACTTACCAGCAACATGTTCATTTTTCTGTTGTCGTCTTCTCTGACGTGCTGAAAGATTGATCTAGAAAATACATTTAATTAGTTCAAATATATTCTTTAATAAGGAAAAAAGCTTGATTATGAATAAGCATAAGTCTCAATTAAAAAAAAACATTTTGAAAAAAAAAAATGGACAACTTGACAGAAAAGCAGTCAATTATAATTAAGAAAACAGTATGAATGTTATAAAAAGTAACACTAAGACAAACTATTTTTAAACCGAAGATTTTTAAGATAATAAATTATGTGCAAAGTAAAAAACAACTAGTTTTCAAGCCTTTTTTTGGTTCTAATTAGGAAATAGATAATTTTTTGCATCAACTAACTATTTTTGCAATTTATTGGTTAAGTTTTTCTTATAGACAGAATTTTAGTAGTATAGTACATTTAGAATGAAATCTACCTTGATGATAGTAGGCAATTAAGACTGAAACCTAGTTCAAAATGTTATTAATACTTACAACTAATTAACTATATAGTGAAAGTAAATTATCATTTTAATAACAATGTTGAACGATTATGATGTAATGATATCTTAAAAGGCTTTCAATATAGTACTATGAACGACTAATTAAAATCATAGCAATGATGAAAAACATAATCATACATAAATAAAATAAAAGAATAGCTAAGAAAAAGAATTAGCACTATAATTTAAATAACTCACTTTTGGTGTCTCTTCCTCAAAACTTTGACTAACACTGTCTTTAGAAGACATCAAACTTCTACTTTCACTAACACTGTCTTTAGAAGACATCAAACTTCTACTTTCACTAACACTGTCTTTAGTAGATGATACATTTCTTTTATGAATAACACCATCTTTAGAAGATGACAAGTTTCTACTTTGATTAACACTTTCTTTAGAAGACAATAAACTTCTACTTTCACTAACACTGTCTTTAGAAGATGACCAATGTTTGTTTTGACTGACGCTTTCTTCAGAAGATGACCAATGTTTGTTTTGACTGACACTTTCTTCAGAAGATGACAAATGTTTGTTTTGACTGACGCTTTCTTTAGAAGATGAACAATGTTTGTTTTGACTGACGCTTTCTTTAGAAGACGACCAATTTTTGTTTTGACTGACGCTTTCTTTAGAAGACAAATTGTTACTTTCGTTTGGTAAACACTGAGAAGTTACACTACTCTTACTGTCATGGAGCACAGGGAGACCAGAACTAATAGCAGCTTTAGGAGTAGGCAAAGGTTTTCTCTAGATTCAAAAGGGGAAAAAAGTCAAATTCCTTGGATAGTAAACAACACTCTAGTAGTTAACTACACAGTGGTAACAATATTTACAATTTTGACAGATCTACACATAAAGCCTCTTTTGTCAATAATTTTTTATACTCATATGTTAATATTCCACTTAAATAAGTTTATTCAAAGCCATGAAAATATATAACCTTGCTTAATTAATTATAATTATCATTGTTTCTTAGTTGAGAAAAAAAAAGAGTATAAAAAAAACACCTGTCTGGGACCAGAATCTTCAGCATTTACAGAAAGCATTTTCTGATCTTGTGATTTACTTTCCTTCTGAACTTCATTAGAATGTACTTCTTTTAGATTCTGAATAAGACAATTTGATGTATGTAATAAAATACCATTTCAACATAGCAATTAAATGCTACAAAAACATTAAATGATATTAATTATAAGATTGCACAATTACGCAAACAGGGCATGAAATTTCCGGTCAATAGGTCATCAATTGCAACACATCTAAATATTTAGGACTCCACAGAACAGCTTGGTATTTTTTTAAGTGCACTCAGAATAATTAAGAAAATAAGAAACCTATAGTTGACTTGAGGTTAACAATAAGGCTGGAAACTAGCAGCCCATTAAAACAAAAGGGTGGGAGGGTAGAGGGGAAAAAAAAATCATATTTGCTCATCTCATCACTTAACAAGACAAAAGGTAGCATTTATATTCAAAGTATAATCTAACTGAAGCATGTGAAGGATTTAAGTATTATTCTTGATTGTCTAACAAGATGGAGTGGTTATGAGGTGATGAAAGAAAATTTTATAGCTTTAATGTAATGATTTGGGTCCTTCTCACATGTACAATGAATTTGAGTTTTATGTACAATACATTTAGCAGCAGATGCATTGGATAGATATCATTTGAATTGATTAACAAAAGAAAGGATATTTTAATTTCTGAAATGCTAACTGAAAAGTTTGATGACATTAATTAGTTCCAAGTTTTCTGTCTGGTCATGTAAAGATGCAATTAAATTTTTTTTTTTTAATTTTAATGAAATAAAATTATATTTTTCTTAAATTTTGGTCTCATGTAAAAATAGGTTGATATATTTACATTTACTTAGTAATTTTATCTCAGCATTTCATAATTATGAAATATTGCAAAAATTATTTTGACAAGTTTTTGTTGTTTGTTAACGGAATTGAAAAAAATTGAATTTTTGAACAATACCTATTTACTTTTGATCTTTGTGATAAATAATAATGAACATTCTGACCTGGCTATCGGATTCAAACCTCAACTTCATGCACTAGTTTAAATGAGGTGTCTTGACACTATAATATTTTTTCAACTGATTGATTTCACTGATGTAATCTCTAAAAAACATTACCGTATTTCCCCATGTATAAGCCACCCCCCCCCCCACACCCCCAGTTTGGACTGTGAAGTTTTGAAAAAAAATATTTTATTAGAGAAACAATTTATGAAGAAAGAAAATTTACAAAGAAACAAAATTCAAGATTCATAATAATCAATCATACACTCATCATCACTGTCTTTTTGGGCTTGAAAATTTTAGAAAAAAGGAGTGGCTTATACAAGGGGAAATACGGTAATTGTCGTAATTATAAACAGACAAAATATCTAAGGATAAAGTCAAAGGAAGATGATTTTTTTGCATGTCAAAAAGCAATTTTGAAATTGAAAAAAAAATTATAGTTAGATGAAAATGTGTGCCAAATATATGATGTAATAAAAATGATGTAAACGTAAGATGCTGAATTTTCCCACATAAATTTGCGATAGTATAGAATGCTTTTTTTTCCATGTATATGCCACGCAATGTTAATTTTTCAGACATAAGTTAAACATGCAGTTGAAGGAAAAAATAATTTTAATTATAAAGATAATTATTTAATCCTTACCCATAATAAAACATAATGATGTTGAATAGTTGTGCAAATTAAGTTAATACAGTATATTTATTGTATTAAGTAAAAAAAACAACATAACAGAAATAAATTAAAAAAAAAAAAACAGAAATTCAGACACATTCTTACTTTAAAAATGCAGGTACATGTAACTTGGTAAATAAATTTGAATGAAAGAAAATAGTTTAAGTGTACACAATTTTTTTTTCTTTCATTTTCAAGTTGTAATGTCATTACTTTTTAATAATTTTAAAAATCTAGTTACCTGACAGAAGAGAGCTTAAAAAAAGTAAAAATGCTTTTCAATGATGCAGGAAAGAACAAAGTTTAATAAAAGTTCCACATTTGCACTGAAAATATGTGGTATGTATGTATTTTTTAAACTTCTGAATACATCCATTGTTAATCTATAGAGTGCCTGAGATCTTTTTAAAAAATTTAACGGGCAGTCAACCTGTTTTATGATGTCATTTGCAGATGCTGAAGTTGGGAGTTTCCTGGAAGAAGCTGAGGACACAGATGATGACTGAGTTTCTGATTTGTTATTAGCTTGACTGCTGCTACTTCTTCGGGCACTGAACAAAAATAATTATTTGCATGAAAGGAATGAATGCAAGTTTTATTTCATGCTATACTGTGATTTTTACTAATTGGTAATGTAAAATTAATAATTAAATTTCTGTTAAATCAGAGCCTTTACAATTATTCATTTTTAAAAAATGGAAAGAGGTAAAAAAACTAATAAATAAAAATCTTTAATTTAAAAAAAATTGAGAGCAATTTAGAAACACTATATTTTTTAAAGTTAAGATGTATTACATGCAGTAAAATAATATCACTTACTTTTTCTTTGTATCTTCAAGGAATAAGGCTATGTTTTTCTTAATGTATGGATCTCTCAAAATTCTATTAACAGTTGGCCTTTTATCAGGATTCTGATGTAACATACTTTTCATAAGTGACAAAAGATCATCACTGTATTGGCGAGGCATTGGTGGCATCTAAATGATGTATCATTTATGCTAAGCTTAAAATCACTGGATAATATATTTTATGTGAGTTTCAGAAGCATAAACAATTACCTAAGCATTATTTAAGCTATATTCTAACTGATAAAAAAAACTAATAAATATTTAACGTTAAAACTAAACCTAACACCATTTTATGCACTGAAACATACTTTGCCTTTAAGAATTTTATATACAAGTGAATTCATGTCTTTAGCATTGAAAGCATGTTTTAAAGTTGTCATTTCATAGACACAGCATCCCAAAGCCCAGACATCTGACTGAAAGAGAATAAATGTCAATGCTGAATTACTATTTAAAATGTTAACATAACTGTCATTAAATTAACTAGTTTAAGGAAATATGTAAACTGTTCTCTGAAAAGTAGATAGACTTTCCAAATAGTTTGAAAAAGAAATAAACAATTGGATACAACATGGAAATAATGAACAATTACAAATATTGATCAGCTTTAGAGGGAAATTGTGTCTTTTCATTTATAGATAAGACAGCTAGCTCAAATAAAAAAAAAATATTTTTCTTATTCAGTATTGTCAAGCAAATGCCAATCAAACATGCAGGTTTAGGTAAAAATAATTGAAAGTTAGTTATATGTACGAAAAAAAAGATTTCTTTCTCTGCTGACCACTTTGTAAATTAGCATTCCACAAATTTAATTTGCTATGCTAACTAAATAATTACCAATTGAAAAACTTTTAATTTATATAAAAGTACTTTTACCTTATCATTATATGGTTTATTTGAAAATAATTCTGGACTCATATAATAAGGGGTGCCAATCAAAGTGGTTGCCATGTCACCTGCATTCTCTAAAACCCTAAAATATGAATTTTTTAGAATTGAAAAAAAAAAATAACGAGGGCAGAATGAGTACAAAGTGGACACAATTTATAAATCAATCAAATAAACAAGAAGCAATGTAAAAATATATATATATATTGAGCCTTTAATTAATTTTGTTCATTACTGCATTAGTTATGCTTAAATACATTGATATCTTAGCATCAGAATTTTATGTTCCCAGTAATCGGTCAAATAAAAGATGTTTGAGTTTCAAATAAATTTTTCTCCTATGCAAATCACATAAAATGCATTGATCTGGATTTCCACAAACTCAATTTTTATCAAAATATTTTTTTGCAGAAAACTTTTTCAATTTTAAAGCCAATGTAGAAAATCTGAAAAACAAATACACTAAATTTTTATTATAGTTTAAAATTACCAAAAAAAAAATTAATTAAAAAAATAAGCATTTTTTTTAAAGTTGAGAGATCACACAAGTGCTTTCACTACAAGGAGAAATCCACAGAATGTAATAAACGGAATACACAAACATCGAACAAAAAAAAAAGTGAAAATCCACCATTTAATGTTGAATGCCCCTTGCAATATTCAGGACATTTTCCATTACAGCAATAGAAAAAGGTTTATGAGCAACAAAATCTCAAAAAATTATAAAATCATGACATTTTTTAAAACTCACAAGTTCCCCTACCACAGTAGGTTTTTTAGGAATTACATCTTAAAATAGAGCTGCTTTTAAATATAAATAGTAAAACACAAATATTAACGCATTAGTGTTAAAAATGTATTTTTAAAGTCTTAAGTCTTAATAGAAAGTTGGAATTCATACATACGCCTTTTAATTACAGAAATTAGTCTCATTGATTTAGTGTGACTTTGCAGAAAACATACAACATAAAATGATGGATTTTTACTATTCAAAGCCGGGGAGCACATTTTCATAATAAATTTGTGGAGAAATCTTATATGAATCGTGAGCTCTTCAAGGGAAATGTACTCAAAAAGTTTGCACTGGAAATTTTAATCCCCAAGGAAATTTAGATTAAAAAAAAATTTTTTTAAAGCAAATTATTGTGTAATTAGGGCACATTAGGGTTTCGAGGAATGAAAGTATATAAAAGGATTAATATCACAAAAAAAAGATTCACACCCCCAAACAGGAAAAATATCCAGCTTTTTGTTTATAATAAACAATTGAAATATCAATGAAAAAAGCATGTTCTATATTTTTGAAAATTTTTAAATCATGTCCACAGTGTAACTTGCAACACTCAGTATCAATAATCAGAGGAGTAGAAAAAATTAATAAAGGAATATTATATATAAAGTGTTCCATGCAAGAAAATTCATTTGGTCTGCAAGTGGATCTGCACCACTCTAATTTAATGTTTTAATAAATGTTTTAAACTCTCAAGTTAAAAGTAAAGTAAGGCGCTAAAATATATAATGTTTAAAAAATCACCTATACACTCATACCTCGCTATACGGTCACTCGTTATACGGCATTTCGCTATAACGGCCTACATCATTATGACACGTTTCGATCTACTAGCCTAAAATGTTTAGCTACCATGACCAAAAAAAAACACTTTTATTAAAAGGTGAAAAATTCCTGAGGTCTTTTGTACATAATACACCAGGGCATCCTACCTAATTTATCCGAACTATTATCTGAAGATGTCGAAAAATACAACAGCACTGAGTCCAACCAATGGAAAAGGGCTGCATGTGGTCCACTTTTTTAAGGTACATTACCTACACCCGAGCTTTCCGTAAACTCTCAGCATAAGGGAAACCGATGGTGAATCTTCAATTTTGGAAAAGCTTCTAACTTATCAAGGCTTCATTTGACAACATCAGTGAATGATGGGGAGGAATTAAAATTGACAACAATGAACCATGGATGGAAAAAAATATGGCCAGAATGTGCTTTCAAGAAAGTACTATTGCACAGACAGAAGCGTACCTAGGAGTGGGGAGGGCGCCCATATTCAAAAGCCCTCCCGGCCTTAGCCTGAGCCCCCCCCCCCCCACATTTTTTTTACATTAAATATAAAGTACATTATCTTATGTCATGTTGTCGAATGTCAAAATGCAGGGGCCTCCAAAGAGGGGCCCTAAAACCCCTAAGTTCGGCACTGAATACAGAAGTTAATTTTATTCCTGAAATTAGGCAAAATATTTTGGAAGGTTTGAACGAACGTGATGTGCTTGCTCTACTTGAAGCTGATAGGGAACCTCCTCCTTGAAAACGATCCTGAAGTCTGAAGGCGTAGCCCACAATTTCTCGAGGAATTAACTCAACCATTAGCTGTTATAACTCATTGAAGAGCAGAAATAAACAAGAAGGCAAGATAAACAACGTTGGACAATTTTTGCAAGCCACGCCCATCCTTACCAGCGGAAAATGATGACGTCATTGATCTGCAGGTTTCCATTTCGTCATTGTCTTCATTTAAAAAAAAAAAAAAAGATTCATATTTTATGTAACATGACATGGTTTTTTTTGTTTATAGACTATTGTTGATTGTTGGAGTTGTTATTATTTTATGCACAAATGTATGCAGCTTTAATTTAAATGAAATAAAAAGAGAAAATACATTTTGAATCATAAACCATGTTACATATTTGAACAACTTGGAACCGATCTCGTTGAATTTGTATGGATTTGTACTGGAATAAATTGATTCATTCCTCACGATCTTTTGGACTTAGCCGAAGCCCAGATTTAATTAGACAAGTATCCTAGAGCTGTAAAAACAGGTATGAATTATATTTGATTTTTGGCTAAAAATATTATTTATTTTTTGTTGAATTACCTCCTTAAAATTGTGTTAAAAAATATATATAAAATTATACAAAAAATATTCTTAAAATATATTAACAAAATGCAGTTATATGGAAAGGAATGGTTAAATTAAAGACATGTATTTTTATCTTTAGAGGAAATTTGATAAAATTGAAAACATGCAAAAGAATACAAATATTTACAAATACATGTATAATTTCATATGTAATATTCAAAAGTAATGAAAGAAAAATGTCAAGAAAATTAAAGACAAAGATTTCAATGGGATAACTGAAAATTTAAACAGGTCTTCTACAAAAATCTATAAACTATATATCTAAATGTTGCATTTAGTCAACAAATACTTATAATTTGTATTTTATAATAATAAGTCGTTTTCTTGATAAATAATTAATAAATTATTTTTACCTGGCTATTCCAAGATCACCAACTTTAATAATCTTATTTTTTGTCAAAAATATATTCTGTGTTTTTAAATCTCTGTGCAATATGTGTCGCTCATGCATGTACTGTGTAAAAAAGATGTGAATATGATAAAATTTTGGCTGATAAGAGTAATTAAATATATAGCATATTAAATATGACTAGAAATTGTAAAAAAAAATCTTAATAGGAATTATGATCAGCAATTCTTTGCTTTTAAAAAATGAAGAATTTGAAGTCCACTGGATGTTTAAAAGCGAATATTTGGTTTGATTTTATAATCTCTTCATTTCAGTGCTACAAAGACTGCTTTAAAAGCTGACTTGATATCATCAAAAAATGAAATAGCTTTTAATGTTGATTGAACAAATCTGACAAAGTAAATCTACAACTTCATTGTGATTAACTTACATACTTTACAAACTAGGGACTTGAAAAATTAAATTTAAATTAAGTTTTCAAGGTTTCAATAGATATCTGTACTCTACTCTGAAAATTGGATATAGAGAAACTGAAGGCAGAGAGTTGAATGTAGTGTCCTAATATTACCACTTATTAAAATAGAGTTGGACATTTTTAGAATACTGTCCCTATAATAAGTTCACTTTACTCATTAGAAAAATTAATTATATGTGTGATAAAAATTACATTTTTGTGGTTTCAATTACTTCATGTTACATTGACTCATTAAATCATTTTGTTATATCATGCACCAAGGTGTCTAGATTCTTTTATTTACAACAATGCTTCCTATTGATTTGCATTTATTGAAGACTCAAGAAACTAGCAACTTAATTGTCCTACTTCTAGTTTGTTCATTAAATGCAGATTCTCTGAGGGAGGGGGCAGTGAGTCATTTTTATTTTTTAGAAAGGCTGTGTTAGGCAATAACACTTGTGTAGATCAATAAAATATAAAAAGGTACAGCATACAGCAATGTAAAATCAAACAGTATTGATTCTGCTAATATTAATCATTATAATAATAAAAAACAACACATTTACATATAATAAAAGTTGTTAATAATGCTTCACTTTATTCTTATAATAACATTTTCACAATAAGCTATATACTATGTACTGTTTTTCTACTAGCTCATAATAAAGTCGCTGAAAGTAACAATTTTTTAAATGTAATAAAATCTTTGCTTTTAGGAAATCAGTGAATTATAAGTTTTAAGTCAACAGAGAAATATATAAAGCTATGAATATGTTAAGAAAATGAAATATTCTTTCTACAGTTTTATAAAAACAGTTCAAAGAAGTTAAAAAAATAAAAACAATAAAGAGTTCATAGAGAACATTTTTCTTTTCATCTACATTGTTCAAATAATCATTTTTTTAGCTATCCCTTTCAAAATGTTCATTTTCATGTATTTTGTAAACATTAAAAAAACAAACAAAAAGAAAATATTAATTACTGGTATGTATTTTTACAACTATTTTAAAAAATACAAATTAACTTCAGTTTCAGTTACTGAGATTATTCTAAAAAATGTTTGACATCTACTTTGTTCATACCTGTTAAGATTACTTAGATAAACAAGGTCTTTCAGATTTTTTACTTATTATGTATCATGATTTAACTCTTAAGTCCAATAAGGTGATCAATTTAGAACATTAATAACTTCTATATATTTTACCTGTAAAGCCATTGCAATTTGGACGAACCATTCAACCACCTGCCTTTCTTCTAAAGGAACTGAGTGTTGCTCTTTTAACCTGGCATACAGATCCCCTCCCTCACAATATTGCATTGCAATATAAAGAAACCCACTATCAGTTTCAAATGAATCTTTGTATGAGACAATATTGGGGTGTTTCAGGGTAGACAACAATTTGGCCTCCTGCTCAGCAGATTTTCTCTCCCGTTTGGAAGCTTTTCCTAAATTCATCTTTTTTAGAACATACTGCAAATGATTAAAAATATATTATTTTAAACAAACCCTGACCAATGATTAAGATTGTCTGTATATTACCTCATTAATAGTCATTTTGTTAACTTATCTGATGGAGCTTTTAAACAGCAATTCATATAAAAATAACCTTTTTTTTTAAAGTATGAATGATAAGTGAATTGATGTGAATTCTTTATTTAAAAATTAAAAAGGTAGATTTAAAAAAAATGAATATACAATAATAAACATAAAGAGTCTTACGACAAAAATAAAATGTTTTAGAAAACATTCAATGAAAATGGTAAATCGGTTACCTTGAGTTAAATGTCTTGTGATAGCTCAAATTGTATTAGGACTTACGTTTGTCTGTTAAAAATAAATATCTGGCAACTACAGGAAATAACTTTAACATAAGGGAATAAAAACAAGACCCCAGGAAATTGGAAGATTAACTATCAGAAAGATGTTAGATTTTTGAAGGGAAGGTTATGCTTTTCATTAGTATTTTATTTCATGGATCAAATGTAATTAATTCTAAAACTCATCATATCATTCTGGCGTGTTTGGTGAAAGAGAAAGCATTTGATTTCATTAAACTATATTAATAATAAATAACATACTGCTCAGTGATTTTACATGTATGTGTAAATCCCTCAAACATAAAAAAAATATACAAGCACTCAAGTAAATAAATCAGAAGAGACTGAATATATATAAATTGAATAAAACAAGAATTAATTAACAACACAAGACAATTTAACAATTCTGAAAAAGAACCCATATGTCATGCAAATAGTCCCAACCTTCCAAAAGTAAAGGATGACATAAATGGTGGCAGACGGTGTGCCAGGTAATTTACTGATATCAGACTATAATCTGATTTTCTAAATCCAACTAATGATCATCAATATCATACCTGCTTTTTATCTTTCTTGTGTTTAGCAAGCCATACTTCCCCATAGCTACCTTTACCTATAATTTTTATGCGATCAAAATCATCAAGCGCCATGCTTTATATATACCATTAACCTGAAATGAGAATGTAGGTTTCAAAGATTTAAAAAAAATACATTAAAAAAAGGATGCACAATTTAGTGGGGTACAAAAAAATTAATAAATTCAAATCTGGGTTTAAAATTAAGCGCTCAATTGTCAGCCTGGGATTCTTGAGTACAATTTCTGATAAAAACCAATAGAATTTTTCAGGTCATAGTGAAAGTTGTCCCCATGTCTGCAGTGATGCCTCCATGGCCAATGTACTATCGGTTAAAGTGGTTAATAGGCTTTAAGGGACAGATGCTTAGGATTATGAGCTCTTTTTTTGGAACCAATTATGCTTGCAAATCAAGGTTTTATTGTATTTCCAATTTCAAGAATTTTAATACAGACTAATTAAATTAACTTTTAATGGTGTAAGAAAAATATTTATATAAATTTACTTTGGGATGAACTTCCTTGCAAGCCAAACAACTTTGGATATTTATTAAACGCAGTGGCTACGGATACAGCCAACGCGCATGCGCTCTAGCGCTTAGACGGACTATTTTTCATGCGCGATTGCTGGATTTCATGGTCCAGCTATAGATATTGCTCCTATCCCTAACTCTATCCCTAACCCTAATGCGCACACAAAAAAATAGTCCATCTAAGCGCTAGAGCTCATGCGCGTTGGCTGTATCAGTAGCCACTTCGTTTATTAAAATATAAGTAGGCCTACTTATTCTATTTTTGTTGATCATTAATACAGTCAATTTTTTAAATAAATATTATGTTTTGATTAACACCTTTACTTTTTCCTAACTTAATAGGAAACAGGAATAACTTTCTTAATTATAATAAGCAAAAGTACTTAATGAATGTAGAAATGAACAAAGTCAAACATAATTTCAACAAATAAATTTTAGCTAAATTCAGTCCATAAAAAAAAAAATTCCACAGGTAAAAAGCTGTTTAAAATTATTAACAGTTTAAAGAAAGCAAAGGTTTTTCTAAGTAATGTATTTATTTTGTGACTATTTGACACAACCCCACTGGCACCACTTTTATTGTTATATTAGCCAATCCCTGAATGGATAGAGAAAAAAAAGCTGAATTTAAAAAAAAATGTCAACCCCATAAATTAAACAAATGACTTTAATTCATTATGAATTAATCGCTGAATTAAAACATCCCGTAACATAAATTGGAAAGAATTAATAGTGGTAATAAGTAGGGCTGCTGTTTAAACTGCGTTAATTTGTGATTAACGCGTCAAAAAAATTTTGCGATTAAAATTTTTAACGCAACACCTAAATGCGTTAATTTGACGAAAATGCTGAAAGTTCACAAAATCAATAAATAACGGAATTTATCGCAAAATTTGAAGTTAAAGTCAGTTCACTTATTAAGTAGATATACCACCCCCACCCTGTCACAATTTACACATACCCTCACTACCAGGTACGTCGACAAAAGCCCCCATAGTAATATAAAATGATCATATTTTGTTTATACAGCCCTTCGACATGTGAACCTCCTGCTCCCTTTCCCGGTCGATATAAAAAGAAAAAAGTTTCATTCATTAGTTTACATTATATACTGTAGTGTATTGGTGGAGCTATTGTAGTGTACTGGTGGGGGTAAAAGAACGAAAATGTTTGGTGAACTCTGTTATAATTAGGTCAAAATAACGAGATGTTAGAAATTTTGTATCACAATTTTTTTTGCACCCAATTTTTTATCGCATTTGAAAATACAGCGTCTTGCATCAGCTGCACTAACAGTTTCATGACACTTGAAATCAATGTCTAGACATGGTCTAGACTATGCTATGCAAATATCAGTACACTAGACAGTGTATGTATTTTCAGAATTGTTGTGATACTGAGCTAAATTTAATATGTTATATTAATTAACGTTCTGAAACTAGCGGTGTCGATATGATGGAAAGAAAGGCATATTTTCGTTTGTGTTTTATATGTTGCAATAAAAACATCAATAGTTTTTTCTCTAAGAGTTAGACCGGCAAACACTCTGATACAACTGTTGATATAACCAAAATGAACAAAATGAAATGAAAGAAAGAAGATGAAAACTGAAAGCCGACCTATCAAAATTTTGCTTTGAACGTTTGAAACGGTAACATTAAAGAGTGTCATTTTACAAGATATTTTTTATTAATATAACTGACAGACAGATAAAAAAATAAAATTTTCTTTTCTGTTGTTCACTAAAACATTGAACAAATAGTTGATATTATGAAAGTAAATGAATGAAAGAATATTAGAGTAACATTTATAGACATCCACGCGCAAAGCAAAAACTTCAAAAGAAGATTTAAAAGTAAATTTGTCCTTCAACTTGGTGACCGTGATTATCATTTCTGACACGTGCTCCAAGTTTGAAACAATGGAACCGGTGTCAACATGTTTTCGGGACATCTTTAAGTGGAGAGAGAGTATGTTAAAAATGTGACTTGGTGGGGAAAGGGGGGGGGGGGGTAAAAGAAAAAAAACGCATTAATAATAAGTTCTGGCTATACTATTATTTTATGAAAGAAAAGTTACATTTGAGATATAAATGATGTGTGTATTTTTTTTTTGGAATGGGAAGTGGAGGGTAGGGTAAACAGACTTACGTGGGGGTGAAGTGAAACAAAATATGACAGGGAGGGAGGGAAGAGGGGTTGACTGACATACGTCATAAGTTCGGAAACTATGGTATGAAAATAAGGTTAGACATTGTTGTTAAATAAAAAGAAAACAATTCGCATCATTGACGTGATTGATACATGTCCATAAACTGGTCTCAATAATTAATTCAATAGACATATATGCTAATGCTTAATAAATATGTTATAATTCATTATACCTCTTTCGTAAATTAAAATGACTTGTTTATTATGCCAATGTTATGCTTTGATATTATGACATATTAGTTTGATTACAAACAATTGTATTATATTGTGTCGATTTAAATGTGCGTTAATTTGCGATTAAAATTTTTAATCATGCGTTAATTTCGATCAATTTTTTAAATCGAACAGCAGCTCTAGTAATAAGGAATCAACTCATGAATTTAGTAGTCTGCTAACAGTAGCTTTAGAAAGGTACTAAGGGCTGAGTGGCTGCACAGAGGGTCGAACTAGTAAGACTGTAAGGAGGTGCACTGTTATATTTTTTCACACTTTACAGATTGTGAGGTGTGCGCCAAAAATGTAACTCAAACAGGGCACCACAATAACCAGCAAAGGATCTGTCTGCTGGATTAAAACATGGATTTAGTCATCTAAAAAAATAAACCTCATTGATTTAGTGGTCTGTGAGGTCTGGAGTGTACCAGCAGTGCACTGCCTAGGCTATTGCCAGTAATGATTTATCGATTTATTTAATAAATAAATAAGTTATGCAGAATTATTGAAGTTATGCCCAGTTATGGTTTAACAGAGGGTTATTATATAAGGCGTACTCGGCTTACATTATTTTGTCAACAAAGATAATCAATATTATAATTACGATGGAGATTCAGACTAATAATTTAATAACTTTATCACTTTATTCATTGTCTTAATACTTTATTTATCATTATAGGCTATGGGTAATTTATTCTTTACACTTCAGAAGTTAGTGTCTTCAGCTACAAAAATCAATAGGGCCTTTTTCGCTCTTTATTAACCTTTTTTTTAAATTTTAACTTTAAGTGATACATTTATGATATCTTGTGTACACTGTCAAGATAAATATATATGTGAATTCTATTTATAATAATAAAACATAAATATTGACAATAAGACTATGACTTCGTCGACTTCGACACATAAGTCAAGTCACATTCCTACTAAGTTAAGACTAAGTAGTACTTATAAAAATTCTAAGATTTAACATAAAAAAGTATAAATATATGTATTGAACATAAATACAAACTTAAAATTTCTTTTTCAAATATAATTCTGTGTATTATCTTATCTTATGTATACGTCTAAATAAAAAGATTTATTAAAACTTTACCGATTCACATTATACACTAGGCAGCGGAAATATATACAAACAATAGCATTGTGGGATTTCCTCCATATTGCCAACTATGCACTTCAAAAATTAGTAGCACAATAATAAATGAAATAAAAATAAAGCTTAAAATTTTAAAAATTAAATATGTCCATGCCTTGTCAATTCACCGTACAGACTAACGATGAAAACATTCTATTCAATGTGTGAATCAATGTTAATCCAATTAATTCTGTGTCAACATTCTAAAATTCATAATTATATTTTTTTTAGACTTTATACAAACATATTGGCCTTAGCAATTACCACGGGAAGCAGTGGCGCAACCGGGTCGGGGGGGACTTGAGCCCCCCCCCCCCGACCAAATCATCAATACATATTTTACTATGTAAAGTTACTAAAAAGACTGTCAAACTGTCTTTTTTCTATATGTGAGCCCCCCCCCCAGCATTTTTTTCTATATGTGAGCCCCCCCCCCAGCATTTTTTTCTATATGTGAGCGCCCCCCCCCCAGCATTTTTTGCTGGTTGCACTGACGGGAAGTATCCCAGATGGACAAACGAGGCAGATGTCGACAGTAAACATATAAATGACTGCAGTAGTGGACAGCAACTGGCTTATAAGATTAATGTCTCCCTAATGGATAGCACCAACATCACATAATAGAGTATGTTACTAATGCAATGCTTGGCCAATGTGCTGATTTTGTGGACAAAAAGATATAGATCTCCGGCAGTCCTGAAATGGAAAATACTGGCTATATTGTCTCACCAGCAATCTGCAGAATGGTATACCCATGAGCCACAAACAGTAGTCGAGAAATAAAAGGTTACAATTTCTTGGGGCATGACGATCCACACTGATATGAGAATCAATGTGAATAGATCAGATACCGTCTTAAAAAAATAAAGTAGATAACAAATGCCAACTTATTGATATGGCTGTTATTTCGGACACGTCAACCAAACACATAAAAAAAGCTGTCAAAAAGTAAAAACCTAGAAATCGAAAGAATTTTAGGAATGAAAATCGACATCGTGTCCATGTTGTGGGCGGGCTGGAAGCTATAAAGAAATATTTCGATGTGGACGCGCTAGAAGTTAACAAGAAAGATCTCGACAACATAATAGATTAAGTATCAGAGAAGTTGAAAAAGTCATAACTGCAGAAGGTAGCCTTGCTAGAGACAGCCCACATATTGAGAAACTTATATGATGATGGGGACACTGAACTATTTTCTTGCATCAGAATAAATATTTTTTCAACCGACTGTATTGCAAAGTAAAAGTTAACTTTGAATTTTTCTTCGGATCCTGATTGAGTTCTTTGCAATCTCTTAAGTAATCACATTGTTTCTTCTTTTTTTTTTTTTGATATGGGTGGTTTGAGTTGAAAACTGCTGATATCTCTAATTAGTCTAAATCGATTTCAATGTTAGCTGCATCTACTAGTGTTTTCAAACTCGATGTCAATGGTGGCGAACCGTTTTTTGGCAGCGTGCTCGAAATTCACCAAAAATGTTTTTTTTATAGCAAAGGGCCAACAATCCAATTAAAATATTAATTACTGGTATGCATTTTTACAACTATTTTAAAAAATACAAATTAACTTCAGTTTCAGTTACTGAGATTAATCCAAAAAACTTTTTAACAGCTACTTTGGTTAAACCTGTTAGCATTACTTAGATAAACTAGGTCTTTCAAATTTTTCGCTAATTATGTATCATGAATTAACTCGAAAGTCCAATTAGGTGATCAATTTAGAACATTAATAACTTCTATATATTTTACCTGTAAAGCCATTGCAATTTGGACGAACCATTCAACCACCTGCCTTTCTTCTAATCTAAAGGAATGAGTGTTGCTCTTTTAACCTGGTATACACCTCCCTCACAATTTTGCATTGCAATATAAAGAAACCCACTATCAGTTTCAAATGAATCTTTGTATGAGACAATATTGTTTAGATGTAGACAACAATTTGGCCTCCTGCTCAGCAGCTTTTCTCTCCCGTTATATTTTAGTCGCTTGCTGACTGATGAGGCTATGCGTGGTTGGCACCAGTGGCGTCACTAGGGGGGTGCGGGTCAGAGGTGTGCGGATCTTGAAATTTAGCGTCCGCGTCCATCCGCGGATTTCTATCAATGATCCGCATCCGCAGAATCTTACAACATTGGTCCGCATTGCTGAAATTTAGTTGTGTAACACTATATTTTTGTATATAATGTACTTGTTGATGTAATGCTTCTCCAAGGTAACACTGTGTGTTCCTCACTGCTGCTTCAGATAACTATACTGGTTTTATGTAGCTGCCGATATCATAACTGGTTTATAATCTTAAGTAGCGTTCAGTCTCGTTGCACTCTCAAACAACACACCAATCAATGAGGCAAAGTTCCACGATTCAATTATATTTATTAGATAATAAGAAAACATATGTAATCTGAACTTGTTGCAGCAGTATTCACAAAAATGCTTCGTACACAATATAACACGTAGTATTCCAGGTTCCCGAAGGAATTATCTGGCAATACTTACTATCCTGTGTCCCCGAAAGGATTATACAGAGATATTTCAATAAAATAGACTTTGACTGTGTACTGTAAAACTCAATAACTTGATAGCTTGTGCCTCTATTATTTCTCCACTAACTTTGTTGGAGTGTTTTGCCAACTTTTGCTCTACGAAGCTGGCAGACGTTAGTTTCCCCTGGTTACCCCAGCGATTAAATTGTGGGCAGGCTCTTGACTGTCTGGTCTGGTATTGCCGAACTCCTGGACAGTTTCTACGAAGATGTCCAGAAGCACCACAGCTCCAGCAGCGAGGGTCATTCATACTCTCAGTCCTCTCGGCCATCTCTTGTTCCTTGGCTGCCATAGCCTCTTCAACCACCCTACAAATCTGGTCAAGCTGTGTATCTTCATTGACCTCTAACTGCCTTGAATGATGTTCGGTCCTGGAGGAATTCTTAGCAGCTTCCTACGACAGGGCATAGGCCAGTGCTTCGCTTGCCCTTTGTTTCCCACTCATCCTAATTGCTTTTTTTAGTTCTGGGTCGCAAATGGCATCTATGAAAGAGTCAATTATAATGACATTAAGGAATTCCTGTTCAGCCGTTGGGTAGGACAGGCGTGCTAGTCGCTCAATGTCTGCCTCTATTTCTTGCAGGGATTCCCCAGACTTTTGTTGTCTTGTCTTCAACTGCACTCTGTAGACCTCCTGCAAGTGTTCATCGCCAAACCTCAATTCTAAGGCCCTAACTACGGCATCATAACGTCCTGGATCAGAAATGGTGTGCAGTAGTTCGGCGGCTTTTCCTCTCAAGGCCAACACAAGCGCCGTTGCTTTATCTTCGTCCAGCCGTTAACATTAACAGCCGCCTCAAATTGTCTTTTATAGACGGACCATGAAATAGTGCCGTCAAAAATTGGTGGTCTTATCTTGCTCAATGTAGTCTGGGTCACCGCCTGTGACCCCTGCGCCTTGTTCAATTCCTCCCTAATGCCGCTAATCTCCTCGTTGTATTTTTCATTGTTGATTAAAATCTCAGCCCGGAGTTGATTCACCCTCATGTCAACATCTTCATTTATTTCGATCTTTGCTTTCTCGAGGTCACCTTTTAAACTTTTCTTAATGTCCTCTATTTCACTTCTTAATGTTAAATGAAATTCTTTCACTTCACTTCTCAACTGCCCGATTTCTGTGGTAAAAACGTGGCTCTCCGGGTCCATTCCCTCATCAATAAGAGCTTCATTAAGTCTATTAACCAGTTGCTGCTTGTTGCCGTCAGTTGGAAGGTCCCTTTCTTCTAATTCCTCCTTCAACTCTCTAACTAAAAGTTTGTTTAGTTTCTTACCGGACATTGTAGACTGTTCCGCCTCTGACACCAGTGTTACAAATTGATATTATACAAAATGACACACAGGACACGTGGGTTCAATAATGACTAGACTGATACATTTATTTATTACACAAATTTACTAAACATTAATTCCATAACCAAACTGATAAATCCACATAGGAAACAAAATCACTGCCGGCCACAAGCGAGTCCAACGTGTAATCTCCAGGTCACCAACTCCTTGTTCTCCAAAACAAAAACCAATTAACTACACATGTCCAGTCCACACCTACAAAAATCAGGTCACGTCACTGGCCTCCACGCATCGTCCTCATCTCTTGTTTTTACACACCTGTCCAGGTGATGACTGGTCCAGCGCCGTGTGTTGATTTAAGAGGGTCACAACAATATGAAGCGTCCGCTGTCAGTCCGCGGATTTGGAAAAGTCTGCGGATCTGCGTCCGCAAGCGGACGCGTCCGCTGTCCGCTTATCTCTGGTGCGGGTGGTGCGAACCGCACCGGGTGACACCAAAATGCAAAATATCTAGTTTTAGGCCTATATTCTTATTTTGTAATTTAAAATAATTCAAAGCCGTATTTAATTTTTATATTAACAGCAAATGACTTTATAAGGCTTCGAAAAAAAATAATGCCAAATATAAAAATATCTCCGATTATTAACAGACACTGCTTACTTTTTATTATTAATTATTTTAATGAAATTATTGGTATACTTGGACTGTCCTATAGATATCAATTATTTATTTTTCTATTGTCGTTGTAAATTTATTTATAAATTTTGCTAAGAATGCTGTATGTCTATGGGGTGTCATGACACCATGAGTTACCGCACCGGGTAGACCCCTCAGCCGAGGCCGCACGCCGGATACGCCGCCGAATTTTCGTCCGCCGTAAATCCGCCGAAAAATATGCGGCGCGCCTCATTAGCCGCCGTATTTCGTTCGCCATTATATTAACTGTCGCATTACTTAATCTTATTGCACATAACCTTGCTGACCATATCAGCTCTGTCTTGAAAAGCTTTTCTGTTGATCACAAAATACTAGCTGCCATGATGGTGCTGCAATTATGATAAAGACTTCAAAGCTTTTGAAGGTTAACTCTTATCAGCACTTTACTGCACACGTATTGCACCTTAATACTACTGACATCATAAATAAAAATGAAGAATTTCAAGACCGCAATTATAGAAGACGATGCAGCATTCACAGAGGATAAAGAAATGATAAAGACCCTGAAAGAAGGCTTGTCTTAAGTGTGTGAATTGCTTCTTGTAGATGATCAGCTCAGTGCATCAATAATGGATGCCTCTGAGAGCAGCACTAACGCCATCAATGACAGTCATAGACACAATGATAAGTCAGTGAAGGCATCATGTCCAACGCGTTGGAATTTAACATTGATGATTATTCAGTCTATACTTGACTTTAAAATATGATGATGATGACAAAATACGAATGATCAAGCTGTCAACTCTCAACCAGCTTGACCATCGATTTCCTGTAAATGTTCACATTAAGCTGCATCAGGTGCTTGATCAAAATTTCA
Organism: Bulinus truncatus; assembly: GCA_021962125.1. NCBI lineage: Eukaryota > Metazoa > Mollusca > Gastropoda > Planorbidae > Bulinus > Bulinus truncatus. The sequence goes on from JAGDYQ010000061.1 coordinate 4,908,377, forward strand.
AATCATTGATTCCACTATCAGAAGCAACCACAATTCCGGAGAACGCAATACAGTCAGCAATGGCCCGTGGATTCATTATGTCTAAAGCTGATGTATCGCATTCGCAGCTAGTTAGTGAACATGTTTCTGAAGAAAGCTGATGAACTGCATCTCGTTTGTTTTATTGATGACAATTATAAACTGATATTTTAAGTGCGTATTAAGGTATTGAGAGACAGAAACTGAATGTGTAGAATGTATTCATCATATACAGCTGTTTATTTCTGTTGTTTTAAAAAATAAAACTTTTCCCCAAGTATTGTAAAATTGTTTTATTGCTGAAGTTTTATCAATTCAATATTTTATAAGCGTCAGCCGAATTTTAGCCAAATATTTCGTAATCTGCCAAAAATCAGCCGAAAATCAGCCGCAAATGTCAATTTACTCAATTTATGATCAAATTCGGCTACGCCGGCTATCAGCCGAAAAATTATGTCAGCCAGCCGAAACTTAAAAAAAAATTCGGCTGGCACTGGCTGGCAGGTCTAGCACCGGGTGACACCAACCCTAGTGACGCCACTGGTTGGCACCACCATTGTACTTTTTGGCACGGGAATGGTGCGGTGTTTACAGAGAAAGGGAATGGTGCGGTGTTTACAGAGAAAGGGAATGGTGCGGTGTTTACAGAGAAAGGGAATGGTGCGGTGTTTTCGGAGAAAGGGAATGGTGCGGTGTTTACAGAGAAAGGGAATGGTGCGGTGTTTACAGAGAAAGGGAATGGTGTGGTGTTTACAGAGAAAGGGAATGGTGTGGTGTTTACAGAGAAAGGGAATGGTGCGGTGTTTTCAGAGAAAGGGAATGGTGTGGTGTTTACAGAGAAAGGGAATGGTGCGGTGTTTTCAGAGAAAGCTCCCGGACGTCATTAAACGTGGGTTACGTCTCTGTAACAAACTAAAAATGACTTTTGCAATTACTCGTGCATCTGTAAATTGTAATATATAAACAGAAAATATTTTTGTGATTGGCCTACAGTTGTACCCCATGTTTACAGTTTGACATTAAAAACTAAAAACAAATATTGAATCCATTTATTACTCAAGGTCGGCATTTTCCAAATTATTGCTATTGTAAAAAATAATCTTGAAAAATCCTTTCAGTGCATCCCACAGAAATGTGCTGCCCTTGACGGCAGTCTAGTTCGACTAGCAGTTAAACCGGCATTGATCCCAAGATTTAAAAAGTTTGCCCACTGATTTACAACACCTTGTTGTAATTGCGATGTAATTTTAGAATAATATTTCTTAACATTATAAGTAGCCTACTATATCTTGTAACAATAATATTTTTTACTCGCATAAATTTACTTAAAACTACACATTGGAAATTACACACACTAGTTTTATTTTTCTTTAAATAATAAAAGACAACTTCGAGCTTACCTTAAATTAAATAATGATTGCTATTCCCTGTCGGTGTAATAAGAATGTTTGAAACAGTTTGCGTAATTGTCATCTGATGAGCCGAAATAGCAAAGCGCGGGGACTGATTTGAAGAAATTGGATGAACATAATGTCAAGATTTTGAAATGTTTTTGGACATACATACTTTGGGCTAAATTTTTGAATGGTTGGCAACATTGCAACATGGCGACTATTCTCAGGAAAGTAATACATCGACAGTGCAAGGTATATCTTTTAAGATTTAAGTACTTTCAAAGTAGGTTAAAGAAAGTAACTTGCAGTAAATATTGTTCCTTTTATTTGTCGTTAATCGTCACATTTCTTCCCATTACAAAACATTTACTTAAATGTATTTTCTTAAAGTCTGCTGTATAATCCGGCAATGTCGTTGAAAATTATTAAAAGTGAAAGTAAAAATAGATCCTTTTTTAAGTTTTTTTTTTATATTCTGTGCTTAAGTTAATATAAAAACAACAGCAACAACAAATCCACCAGTCACCACTTTTTAAGATTTTTATATTCAATAAATATTAAAAAGTAAAGACTACTTCTAAGGGAAAAATAAAGCAAAGGTCAATCATATCAACACTAAGCCAGGATTACTAAGATTCAAGTCAAAGTTCAATGTTATGTTCAAGAACTTGTATAGTCCAGTGCAGAGTACAGAAGATTTTCTTTTATGATGATACTGACATCAATTGATTGTTAAAATTTCAAAGCCAAACCATTGATTGAAACTGCCTAAAGGGCAAAGTTATGTATTATTATTATAGCATTTCTTAAAATATTTAACAAAAAAGGATTTTCAAACAAACAGTGTTTAAAGGGACAATCATTATCAATCAATGTTTGCCCGTCAACAATCCAACAATCATAGGTAAATGGGGGGGGGGACTTCAGGGACACTGCAGTGGATAGTTTTCTACTTTTCACCATTCCTTACTTATATTGTCCTGCATATCACCGTTGGGTTGCTACATTTTGGCCTGTCCATTCTAAGCTGCACCATTCTCCTTACTGGTATAGCAACTTTTCACTCTGTAGTCTGTAACACCCCCCCACCCCCCTTTTGAGGTTGATTTAATCTTGTGTCATAAAATATTTTTATTTACAAAGGTTTTCTTATATCAACTTGAAAAGAAATAAATTATATTTATGAAGATATAATAATTAGGGAATACAAAATTATTTCCAGAAAATTATGGCATCAAATACTTTCCTTGCACAGCTGAGAAGGTGTTCAAGAGATCATATAGTTATAGTAATTTTTGTTCTGTTAGTATAATATGTTCAGGAGGGATAAATCATCATAAGTGACATATAACAATAGGAGATTAAGTTCTCTGTTTATATTGAAACAAATGTTTTGAATTTAGAGTTGTATTGTGGCCACATTTGAATGTACAAGTAAATAACTAATATTCACATTCTAATTTTGAAATAATTTTTTTTTTCAGTATATTCCACTAGTGAGCCAAACAAGGAAATTAAATCTTCATGAATTTCAAAGTAAAAAACTTATGTCAGAAAATGGCATAAGTGTTCAGAAGTTTGAGGTAGCAGGATCTAAAGAAGATGCTACAAAAATAGCATCAAAGCTCAGTAAGTCAGGTTAAATCAGAATCAGTTCTTGCCAGTCTGTACATTGACCAGATGTCCACTCACCTTTCTCAGTGTATATTTAGTCCCCCCCCCTTTCCAGGAATCCTTTTTTAAGAATCAGATTTCTTATTATTGCAATATATGTAAACATTTAAGCTTACATTTAATCAGATAGCACATATTTGGATTTACATATTTTTGACTGAAATTCTGATTTTCTGAAATTCTCTGAGACAAATCGTTCTGTCTCTTTTGAAAGTAGAGCATCTATATTTTAAGCATTACGAGTATATACCAGTATATAATATATAGTTTAAGAATATATGTACAGTCTACTCAAAAAAGGTTTTAACGAAGGGTTTTAATTACAATCTTAAAATTTTATAAACATTCTCTCTGTTTTGTTGTAGAAGTGAAAGAATATGTCATCAAGGCACAAATTTTAGCTGGTGGTAGAGGTAAAGGGGTGTTTGATTCAGGATTTAAAGGAGGCGTCCACCTGACCAAAGAGTAAGTTACATAGACATTTGGATAACAGAATTATTCTCTTATGTAATTTAACTCTTTGTGTGTTCTTTTTTAAGTTACAATATAACTAGTATATAACTAGAGTATGCAATGTTTTTATTTATTATTACTCTTAGTGTGCAGGAAGAAAAAGATGAGACTTACTTCTGGCACACAATGTCATTACTGTACACCGAATGCCATTAACATTTCCATTAACATTAAATTGACTTTGCAGTGGGAGTGCGAGATTCGATCAGGGGTCTCATTGTTAAGATTACCATTGACCTAAATTTTTGTGGCAGAATTTTTAGTTTTCAAGAAAAAGAATGGAAATTCAGATTTGACCAAAAAAAAAAAATTCCCTTAGCCCTGACAGGCCATTGGGACAGATGAAGTGTAGAATTCATTTGTTTCTATAACCTTGACAAATGAAGGGATTGTGTGGTTAGCACAATGCCCAGCTGCTTTTACTTCCCCAACTTAAGTCAGGCACCCATTTAAAGCTGGGTGGACTTGTGGGACACTTTGCACCGAATTACACCTGGAAAATATTCCATGGTTCTCACACAGGATTGAACACATGACTCTTAGGTCGATGGTCAAGTAAAGTAATAACACCTCTTGGCCATCCGCCCCACAGTTTGACAAAGGGCTTAAAATTCAATTTGAATATTGTGAAGAATATTTTTTGCTCATACATGTCCATTGTCAATGGCAGTGTTATGTGTGATGCAGGGTTTGCGGCACTGGCAACCAAATAACTTAATTCTCCTTTTGTTACATCCTTTATTATTTGAATTATGGATTTATATCACAGTGTTTTCCTATTTATTTATGATATTGCTTGTTACCTATTTCGACAATCATGAAATTTTCAACTGGGGGAGGGGGCTCGGACTCCTAAGCAGTTAGAAAAAAGGGAATCTTGAAATTTGTTATGTAACTTTATCTTATAGGGTAAGGGAAGGGTAAATATTTTGGGCTATTTTCGCATTATATAAACGTGATGGGCCCTGAAGATGGCCGTCCATCTATTTTATACATGTATTTAGTCGTTGGAGCACTCCAGTTATTATTAATATATCATACTCTGATTTTTTAGTCAGTATTCCTAAGCATTTTGAGGACTATTTCTCTGTTTGATAACTGGCTCAGATATTAATTTGATGTTAATCATTAAATTAAATATAGGCATGTTCTTTCGAAAAGTAGCTATTCATCCATTTAATGAGATACCAACTTTTTGTGCAACTTTCCTACAATAGTAGATAAAAAATTGTATGAGCTAGTGAGTGGCTGAAAAAAAGGGTTTTATAAGCCTAGAATCATCAGCCAAAAGATAATGTCAAGGACATATGCATGTATAAATGAACAATAGAATAGGGAATATATTATTATAGTACTTGATAATAAAATGTACTAGTCTGAAATGACTAGAGCTCGGATTTCCCTGACCTAAAAAATACCAAAATATGACCTATATGATGCAAAAATATGCTCTAAAAATTAGCCATATAACCAAAAAATGAAGTTAAAATGTACACATATATATCAAGAAAGAAGGAGAGAGTAAAATTGTTATATTACATGATTTTTGAAGTAAGCCTACATTTAAAACTAAAAAATATTTATCACTCTCAATGTTTGAAAAAAAATCCAATGTCACATGCTTACAAGAATGTATCACAGCTTTTCTTGTTTAAGATTGCTTTTAAGTACTTAAAAATAAATTATGATTGATAAAAGATATTTTAACATTAAAAAATAAATAAAAATAGATCAAATGTGTATTTTAAAAGGTTTACAATTGACAAGTTATTCTAACAGTGTCCCACATGCGTCAATGTGTTTAAATGTGACACTTCTTGACAATCTTGCAAAACCAAATGCTGGATTTTTTCTTTGATAGCTTTATAATTAAGAACCTTATACTAATTCATTAAAAGTACAAAATGATTTAACTTAAATTAAAAAATAGTAAATATAAAAATAGCAGCACAAAGAAAAAAATCATGAAAATCCATTGTGTACAAATCAATACACGATGTAAAATCTAATTACAGTTGCTCTATACTCTCTCCCTCTTAATCTATCTGTCTGCCTTTCTCATCTAATCTATCTCTAATATATATCACTGTCTTTGTTGTGACTGAAGCTGTCTTTTGTCTTACATAGCCAAAAATGAAAGGGATGAAGTTTGGTTAGAAAAAAAACCTGTGTGACCATCTCCCTTCCCTCTTGTGTTAGTAAAGATGGTTTGTGATGTAAATCAAACAGAAAACTTTGGTCTTGAAGTCTTATTTTAACATTTCATGAACCCATTGAAAAAAAAAATTAATAATGAGAAATATAATTTTCTGTAAATGGTGCAATAGAGTGATAAATTATGACATGTACCTATTCTTTTTAAGGCATTTTTGACTAGTTATACCATAACATCGTAAAAAGGCCAAAATATGCTTTTATATGACAAATAAATATCATTCAATAGCACTCAGTGTAAATGCAATATAGCTTAAATTGATTTCAATAAACCATAAAAATTGAAAAATATTATTTTTCATTAAAATTGGAGTCGTAGTAATGACATTGGTTAATAGAATGTGAGAGAATGGTTAAAAAAAATATCAGCCAGTAATTTCTCATTATTTACGTAATTAATTAAATAAAGGCAGTGGCTTCGAATACGACCGGGTGTGTTTCATATTTTTTTTTTCCGAGACACAACCAGCAAACTTTGATGATGTCAGTAAACAGAATGAATGAGAACTCTTATTTACTGCAGACTTTGATGACGTCATTTGCTGTTAATAATCGGAGATATTTTTATATTTGGCTTTAATTTTTTTCGGGTCTGTCCAAGCCTAATAAATAAAATCATTTGCTGTTAATAATCGGAGATATTTTTATAATATTTTTTTTTAAATAAATACGGCTTTGAATTATATATTTCAGTTGTCAGGATATATGTCTAAGACTAAGAGTAAAGATAAGAGTAAAGATGTGCTTTTTTTCGGGTCTGCCCAAGCCTAATAAAGTCGGACGAATAAAACAAAAAATTATGCGCTAAATTAGTATCTATCACCACCACCCCCCTCCCCCCCCCCAGAAAGCTAACACTCATTAATTTGTCTCCGTCAGTATTTGGTTCGATTCTCGGATATAAATGCTTCCCCATCCCCTCTATTTTCGTTTCTTAATCTTATTATTATTTAGTAAATTTGAAATATGTAGGTGTCTCTGAATTTTTTAAAGTGTGACGCAAAAATGATGGTAAGGAAAAGTTATGTAATATTTAGCCTTAAGACTAGCTATACCCTGCAAAACCTTTGCAGGAAGATAAACTATTGTAAAGCCATTGCCGAACCTAGGATTTGGGGGCCTTGCATTTTGACATTCGATACCATGACATGAGATTATGTACTTAATATTTAATGTAAAAAATAATTTTGGGGTCTCCCTCAAGCTGGAGCCTGGCGGGACTTTCGATTTTGGACCCCCCCCCTTAAAATTGTTACGCCTCTGTGTTCAGCTTTGATACATATTTTCAAAATATTTTTTTTTTAAGTTATGAAATAGTTAAAAAAAACCTAATTAGTTGTTGTTTATTTTTTTTACAACATCCTAAAATATAAATTATTTCAATAAAAAAAAAATATCAGAGATATCTAGTTAGTTAATTTTCATTAAAACAGCTAAAAGGAAACCTTCTGAAAAAAAAAACACAATAAAAAAAGGTATGTTTCTGAGAGGAATCGAACCTGGATATAGTCAGCATAAAAATGAGGCACAGACCAAACGGTTTCACCACTGTGCCAGGAGGACAAACAAGCAAATTGCAATTTTAATGTATAAGTAGACAAAATTACTCGTTCCCGCGAAAAGAAAATAACTTTAAATCATAAGAGTTCTATCTGTTTACTAACGTCATCAAAGTTTGCTGGTCGTGTCTCGGAAAAAAAAAATACGAAACACACCTGGTCGTATTCGAAGCCACTGCGTTAAATAAAAGGCCTCTCTTGACCAAAAATGACCAAATTATCAGATTATTTGTATTTTACTGGTTAGGTTAAACAATAAATAAATATCAGAATGTATACTTAGCTGTACATTATTCATCACTTTGTGTAGGAGCCAAGTTATATAATTTGGGTTCACAAAAGGATACAATCTTATATTATAATTCTTATTGTCTTATTTCAGTAGTAAAGCCTATTTTTATTTTTTATACAATCAAAACTTTGTACTTGTATTTTACATTATTTTTTAAAATACTTTTTTTAGTCCTCAAAAGGTTGAATCTCTAGTGGACAGTATGCTTGGACACAAATTATCTACTAAACAGACATCAAAAGATGGGGTCATGGTCAGAAAGGTAATACATGTTATTTCTTGAGGCGATTTTTTTTTTCTTTGTATATACATTGACATTCTTTTTTTAGTCTTGTGTTTATTTAATATTTGCTGTGATCTGAACATTTCTTAAAAATCTTCTTTTGAAGGTAATGGTTGCTGAAGCTTTAGACATTGCTCGTGAGACTTACTTTGCCATACTAATGGATCGCAGCTTCGGAGGGCCTGTCTTGGTGGGTAGTCCTAAAGGGGGAATAGACATAGAAGAAGTCGCAAAAAAGGAACCGGAAGCTATTTTTACTGTAAGTACTTCGTTTTAATTTATTCACTTTTGTGGAGTAATAAGATTATGTCGGTTGAACATAATATAGAACCAGGTTTCCAAACATAATTTTCTGGAGACTACAGTATTTACATATACAGTAAAATTACAAACTTATAAATAAACTATCAAAAATCTGACACCTACTATGTTGTTCTTAGTTGATAATAAACAAGATTTAAGACTCTTGTTTGGCACTTTCCTTTAAAACTGTAGTGAACTATAAATAGAACAATTACTAAATCTATCAAAATTTCACCTGTGCTTACCCAGGATATCAGATAGTGTAGAGATGTTTGATAATTGGCATCAAGATTGACATTGTTAACTTAAAATTCAGAGAATATTTAAATAGCTAAGTTATATAATTTAGTATTTTCTTTAGATAGAATTTGAGATGTAAATTATACATGTTTATGGTTAGTTCCACTATTCAGTAACAGTCAAATACTGATGAATGGGAGAAACCTTTTTACAATTTTTATTTTAGATTTTCAATTATATCCATTTTTATAATACATAAATAAATGAGTAAATTTGTTATGTGATTGTGATTCTTCACCTTCTGTCACAAGTGTTGTTCATGGGTATGATGCAACATGATAATCCAAATATTACTCTTAATTTGAACGATCCAACACAATCAATAATAAGAACACAAGCCCTTAACAAAGTAATACACTATACTCCTTTAATGAACAACACCAAAAAAATTCCTTTATAAATACATAACTATTCCTAAACATATACAATAGTATGACAACCAGGTCTTAAAAGTCAACTGTAGACAAGATAAAACACAGTTTCAGGATACAAGGGTTCGACTACTGTTGTTTCTGTACTTGTCCAATAGTTCACCACACACACATACAAACATCAACACACATGTTCCTCTGTCACATTCTGCCACCAGTCAACTTAATTCTCTCATACCATGATCGGTCAAGCATTCCCTCAACACAAACACTGTCACTATGTGACACAATTAAGCGAAAACTATTGTAATGAACACTATACTAAATTAACAAGAAACTCAATTTTTATACTGATTAATATTGTATCTAATGTTGAACCCAATAAGCTAGAATACTTACTTAAGTAAGATATTTTATTTTCTTTAAAATGTTGTTAAAATATTTCACTTTTTTTTTTAAATAAAAGGAACCTATTGACATAATATCAGGACTGCAACTCAACCAAGCTTTGAAAATGGCTGAAAATTTAGGTTTCACTGGTCAAAAACAGAAAAAGGTAACTTTTTTTACTTATAAAATATACTTTTTTACTTTGGTAAAGGTGGCATTTAAGTAATAACCTCTTTATTGTGTGAAACAGGCAGCTGAACAAATGGTGAGGCTGTACAAATTATTTCTCAAAGTGGATGCGACTCAAGTGGAGATAAATCCTTTTGGAGAAACAGTTGATGGCAGGGGTACACTTTTTTTATTGCGCATATGTTTGAAATACCTCTTTATTACTTTTTTAATCTATTTAATACCAAAAACAAAATATTTTTATCATGAACATTTATTTACAATTTTAAGTGGTTTGTTTTGATGCTAAAATCAACTTTGATGACAATGCTCAATTTCGACAAAAAGAAATTTTCTCTATGGATGATATGTCAGAGAGTGATCCTAGAGAGGTTGAGGCATCTAAATACAATCTGAATTACATTGGAATGGATGGCAATATTGCTTGTTTAGGTTAGTTAATTGTTAATATATTGTACATCTTTTTGTTTTATATGAATGAATGATTAACACATTTAATAATCTAAACTTGGTAATTTTTCAGATATTTAAATTTGAAGATAAGAAATATATTTCATTTCTATTAATGAAATTATTTTACTGAAAGATTTAGGTATTTGCTCAAAAGTACACACATATCTAGCATATTTTTTAAGTGTGAGAAAAATAATCAGACATAGCTCTTTATATATCAATCATTACACAGCTTTAAAATAATAAAATTGTTCTAATATTCTTATTTATAAATAAAATGTTACATGTTTTGAAATCACATATAAAATAATCAACATTTTCATTTTAGCAATTTATGGTGATTATTTTCAGTTTCACAAAATATTTAAATGAACAATTGGTTGAAATTTTATTATTATAAAATAAACATTTCCTTCCAGGTGGTTATTATACATGGAAATCTGTACAAGCTTGATATACTTAAAAATAAACTTGAAATAGTTTGAATGAAACAAACTATTGGTTGAAATATTTTAAATACATACAGATCCAAGGGGTAAAAGCAGCTGTCATGAAAAAGAAAAAAAAAATGTTATTCTGAATGATTACAACCCATTATCACGTCATATCTTCCAATTTTGTTAAGCTCTAGTATTTTAAATTTTTCAGTATTTATTTTTACAATTAAACAATGACTTTTTATCTTGATTTAGTGAATGGAGCTGGCCTGGCTATGGCTACAATGGACATAATTAAACTTCATGGGGGATCTCCTGCCAATTTTTTGGATGTTGGTGGAACTGTGACAGAAAATCAAGTCTTTCATGCTTTTAAACTCCTTTCAGCTGATAAACAGGTAATTTGAATTTTCAAAATATTTATATTCTGTTGAATGATAACTTTTTTTAATTTGCGTAAAGTAAAAAAGTATTGTATACTATATGGATGTAGAATAGTAAATATGCAACTGAAATTCTGCCCAATCGTGCTTGTTCTTTTGCATTTGAAAACAAGTCAAATTAATTATCTAAATACTAAAAATATTAAATAAAAAAGTGAGAAAACCTTTTTAAAAATGAAATTTTATTGAATGTACTAAAAAAGAAAAACTATTTTTGTTAGTCATCCTTTTGCTTACTGGTATCGTCATAAGAAGTGTGGACACCAATTAACTATTTCTTGTAATTTATATTATAAAAAATGATTCCCTTGACTACATTCATAGCTAAACTGATGGAGAAATATTTGTCAATACATGTATTTCTATACATATTTTGTGATCTATTTTTTTAAAACTTTTTAGTGCTTCTAAGTATAACCTGTCTCTAAAAAGTTAATTTATATTTATAAAAAAATATTATGTACTTAATATGTTACAATGGCTACATTTACTGCTAAACTGCTACAAAAAATTAGAGAATTTTAGTCATGATAATTTCTATAAATAAATTTATGACTAAATTTATATATTTCAACTTTTTAGTGCATTCCGAGTAAAACATAATTTTCAAAAATTTATTTTGAAATATATTTTCATTTATTTATATCCTAATGATAATGTTTATTGGTTTGATGTAAAATTTTGTTACATTTTTCATTATAACTTTTCGCTTGGTTTGTTTGACTTTTTAAAAAAAGTTTATAATGTGTTTTTTTTTAACTCAGGTAAAAGCAATATTAGTGAATATATTTGGTGGTATAGTCAATTGCGCTACAATCGCTAAAGGAATCTCCAGTGCATATAAAAGTATTCAGTTATCCTTGCCTTTGATTGTGCGTCTAGAAGGTATGATACTTATATTATATTATTTGTTGCATTGTAATGTTAGTTGACAAAAAAGTGAGTGCCTGCACAAAAAAAAATAACTTCTAATTAACTGAAGGTTAAACTGATAGGCACAAACTTTCTTTGAATACTTAAAAAAAATATTGTGAACTTGTATAATTAATAACAAAAATAATGGTTAAGTTAATCATGATATAAAATGAGATTCTTTGGCTTATGAAACTTAGCCAAAGGCACAACTTTTATTTCTATAGTTTGTTTAATAAGAGACAGAAAAAGTGATTGGATCAGTTGCATGGGCTCCATAGTAAAATTCATTAAAGTAAAGAGAGGTAATAGCCAAAATGAGGCAATGGAAGTTTGCAAAGATGGTCAATATACAATAGAAGCATGGAGTAACATCTGGTACACAATGGAATATCAACCATTAGTATGCTTTTATTGCAGATATTGCATTTCAGTGCTACTAAAAAAGGCAGCAATTATTCTGCCATAAGAGCACAATTTCAATCTTGTTAAAATGTAAAGATTTGTTACACATTCAAACAATTGAATGGTTGGGATATTTGCTAAATAAAACTTTCAACATCATCATTTTCAATAAAAAACTTTTCTTGTGTTTGTAGGTACAAATGTTGATGAAGCAAGAAAAATATTAGAAAGCAGTAACATGCCAATCATTACAGCCACTGACCTGGATGATGCAGCTAAAAAAGCTGTTTCTAGTTTGAAGTAACATAATCATTTAAAGTGTGCCTGTTGAATTGATTTTATGATTAGTAAGGTTTAATTGAATGCTTAACTTTTTAGACTTGAGGGCTCAGAATATGTTATTTACTTGTAACCTATCTTAGTTTAGAGACTTTTGAGTATCTGTGTTTTTGCACAATATTTTAAGTGTGGTCAGTTAATACAAACTGGTTCAAAAATTATATGTATGACAAACACTAGTAACTTCCATTCTTAAATGATTCTGTAAAATTGTGACACGAAAATGACTAGATTCTTGAAGTCTTCCACCCTAATTTAACAAAACACCATTTGGTGCAACACAATTAAAGATAATGTTTTTCTCATTTACATGAACGTTGAGTAGAGCACAATAATCCTCATCTTGGTCAAGCTGTATCATTTATAAGCCGGGTAAATTGTCTTTGTGTGGACGTTGAATATATTACTTAATGTTAGCTGTAGTATTAGTTTTTTTTCCACACTAATACAATTTGGTAATTTATTGTTACATTCCTTTATTTTGTTTAATGGTAATTTTATTTTCACCTCATTCAAACAAAATGGAATTCAGTGTCAAATGTTGTGGGCAAAGAAACGTTTAATTGCTTGGTTTTCTGTGAAAATATTTCAGTTGTTATTTGTTAAATTGTTACATATTAATGCTGTTAATATCAGTTCATATGAATGTACCATTGTTATTTCATTTCATGATAATCTATTCAAATGAAATCAATGATCCTATCTATGCAGAGGTTTTGTCATAAAAATAATAATAAATAACATGATTTAGAGAAACTTGCTTCGTTATGTTTTACCATTTTATGTTTTACCATCTTACCATTCATTTGTTTTTTTGTTTTTTTTAAAACTCTACAATCATTGTAAGAAGAGACGGAGCAGCCGCAGACTTAACAATGATCTTTCCAACACTTCTTACATCATACACTGCAGTCAGCGCTTCTGGTAGTCTTTCAAAACCATTATACAGTAGCTCACGAAATTTCAGCTTACCCTGCAAGAAGACAATCAGCAGCCATGTTAAAGTACCTGAGAAAGTACATTTCAGAGGCTAAAAATTTGGATAATGAGTTTGCTTGGCCTCCATATTTGAAATTCAGCCTGTCACATACTGCAGAGTACAGAGGCCCAGAAGACATTATTGGGCCCTAAATAAAGGATCTACATTATTTCCAATTAGGGTTATCTGCTTTCTAGGTGTTTTGCACCCGCCTCTGGCCAATTAACAACAAATATCACGATGTAACAAAAAAATTTTGTTTCTCTGTTTATCTAAATTTTTTGATGTTTCTTATTTAATTTGAGTATGCTGAGTCTGAATATGACATTGGTTTTTTTTATTGCTGTCAAGGTCCCCTTGCGGGGTCCCTGCGGTCGTTGTCTATCGGTATGATCACCTACTGAGTTCTGGCCAGCATTTATATTTGTCCCAGCCACGTGGTTACACAGGACGCACAACACAACGAGAAATGAGTACACAACTCAGAAGTAAATACACTACAACACGTTTATTTACCTCAAAACAGAATATACATCAGCGGGCCTTAAGAAAGGCCGTAGATTTACCAGCTACTACAAAAACAATATATATAACGAACATAATACACCACGACAGAATGAGAGAATAATTACCTGGGGCGGGGTAGCTCTAAAGAGAACTTAGGACTGAGGTGGTCGGACATTTAAGTCCTGCCACACTAACAGCCTATTTCTCCACGCCCCGGTGCAGAGGCGTATTTACCAAAACTGTGGCCCTAGGCGCATGACCAATTTGGGCCCCCCTCGCCTATAAGGCATTTAAAAATGATAAGAATACAACAATAGTCAGAACACTCATGTATTATTTAACATGCATACTACATAGATATGCATACTAGCTAGAACTTACAATTGTCAGTTTATTACAGTTATATAACTTTTTTCCTGCTCTTCAATTTCGCGAACGTGTTCAATGTGCGCATTGAAATCGTATTCTAATGTCTCCTTTGATTCAATGCATGAAATAGACAAACCTTCCAGCCTACATTGGCTGATGGAATTCCGCAAGTAATTCTTGATCCTTTTCAACACAGAAAATGACCGTTCTCAAGTTGCGTTTGTATATAGGAATGGTGAGAAAGATTCTTAGAAGGGTTTCCACATTAGGAAATGTACATTGTAGTCCACCCACTGCTATGAGCTGGTACATCTCTACCGCAGATTTAGCGCCTTCTTCTTTAGCGAAATGCAAAAACTGTTTGATTTCATCGGCAGTGGTATCAGAATTAACATCGTCTTTGTATTCTTTGATCAAGGCCGAGATCTTTGTGTTCAAGTCATCTACCTTGTCCTTAAAAAATAGACTGAACAAATCATATATACCTTTGTATGCTTCGATTCTGTGATCAAGTTCCGTGATCAATTTATCACAAATGGCGTTTACTATGTTAACAATAAAATTATCACGACCCCCCCCCCCCAGTTGCGCCTCTGAATGCAGGTAATGCAGCTTTAGTGACATTCTGCATTTCATATCTGCGTACCGTACAATTAAGTTTTCCACTAGCTCTTTGTAGTTATCACTTTTATTGTTGCCTAAAAAACTATGAACAACGTGTTTAAACGCAATCCATGCTTCTTTTTCTACAGCAGACATTTGGTCCTCCAGCTCCTTACACGCAAACATAACTTTAATCTGCGGGCCAACGAATACACCTGCTGAAATTTTGGCATCTGACACCTTTGGAAACATCTGCCAAATATGCTGGAACGATGCACTAGCTGGGTTTAATGCTTTGACAAATTGTTTGACAAGACCTAGTTTAATGTGAAGGGGTGGTAGTAAGATCTTCTCAACAGGTACCAGGGATTGGTTAATAACATTGTGCGAACCATGCAGAAATAACAGTCATCATGATGATTCGTCGGTTCTCTCCATATTCTCGGAATTGCAAAGGGCATTGACTTTCGGATTCCATGCAGCCATCCTTCCAGAGTTGATCTGCAGCTGCTACAACTGTATTGTGGTGCCCACGATTTGTCCTGATCTCCCATAGCCATGCCAAAATAAGCATGATATGCAGTAAAGAATTGTGTACCACTGACAATCTTGTGTTTAGTTTGTGTTGGACTAATATAGTAACCACAAACATATCAGAATGAGTCAGGACAAAGCTTGCAGGATCTACTAGACATATTCACCACTTCATATAACAGTTGTAATTAGTTAAAATGAAAATAAACATAAGAATATAGTTAACTCATTCTCTCAGTAGCATTTAAAAAAAATTGTACCCAAAATGTGCTAATATTTATTTTAAAAAAATGATTTACCTGAATACCTAAAAAACTAAAATTAGGAAAAGTAATATTAAAAGTGGGATTATAGAACAAAGACACAAAATATACAAACAAAGCCACTGACAGTGGCTCGCCGGAGAGAAAAACAAATCCACGCGTCACTGTATTATAAATGCATCACACATATAGGAAAACTCCGAAATATATTTTATGATTTTTCTTAGGAAATCTTGATGATAGAGCAAAACCAATGGTACCACTTAAATCAGCATACCAAAATTATGTAAGAAACATTAAAAAATTAACATAAACAAAAATGTTGTTACATTGTGTTATTGGACTTTAAAATATCGATATTATTGTACCTAAATTTAATTTTTTGTTTTCATCATTTTCAAATCTGATCCGACAAATGTTTGTATTATTTGTTTTTGCTGTTAAGTTAATTTTCAAAATTGTGAGGTGAATGAGATGTTTCTAAATTGGTTATACTTCTCGGTATTTGTTTCAATAAGGCCAAACCTGAGTTCTGCACAATCTCTGACAGGTATGTACCTATCACCACCACCATGCCAAATCATAATACATCAGATTATGGAAATTTACTGGACCCCTAGACCTGTGACTTTACCTCCCTCGAGGCTTTTAAATAATAGCAACAGTTGGAAGCTTCTGATTACCCAATGCAGTGGTGTCGAACCTCTTAGGGGCCGCCTCCCCAAATTCAACAAAAAAAAAAACAACACTTATTTATAGCAAAGAGCCAACACTCCAATTAAATTGAAAGGAAGTGATATTTTAGTCGCGTGCCGACTGATGAGGCTCTGCATGCGGACTGTAGCACACGTGCCATAGGTTCGCCACCACTGACCTAATGGCTCTGACTCTATACTATAGTAGAAGAAGGACAATATAGTGATTTGATCATCCAGCGCATAATTTCTATTGTTTAAAGTTATATTAGGATAAAAGTACAAGACGGAGGCTACCTATAGCAGTGTTAGTCAAGGTTCGATTTACCGCCGGGGATGAGAACTGTCACCCCCGGCTCTGCTTTTGCTAATATATCCCAGCCGGGGATGAAATAGACATTTACCCCGGCTCTGCAGACACATTTTTTTCCTCCCCGGCAGTGGTTTTTTCTTAAATCGAGCACTGGTTTTTGTTTGGGAATCATTTCAATTATTGTACCATATTTAGCCATTCCAATAAATGTTTTTCTGCTTCTTCATATCTTGAACTATAGTTATGTACAGTTGTACTGGACACTAGACGATCTCTGCTAAATATGAGATGATAGGGATCTGAAATAGAGAACCATATTAGGTACTGAGTAGGTTATATGGATGATATGAAATAGGTAACAGTATTGGGTAGTGAATAGATGAATTAGGTAAGATATCAGATACAGTGTTACGTTTCATAGTGTATTATTGAAACAGCTATGAGTGTATATTTCACAGTGTCTGGGTTATACTTAACATACCTTTGACAGCACTGGAGCTATATGAATTGACATATCCACATATACATATTGTTCCTGCAGTATTCACATGAGGTAAAACTTCTTTAGTAAACTGGGCTCCAACCTGCAGGAACGAAATTGAGAAACGAGTCAACTCATTACATACATGTAAACAATGCAGTGAACCAGTCAACTTATCACACACATGTAAACAATGCAGTGAATGAGGCAACTTATCACACACATGTAAATAATGAACAATGCAGTGAATGAGGCAACTTATCACACACATGTAAACAATGCAGTGAATGAGGTAACTTATCACACACATGTAAACAATGCAATGAACGAGTCAACTTATCACACACATTAAATAATGCAGTGAATGAGGTAACTTTTCACACACATGTAAACAATGCAGTGAATGAGGCAACTTATCACACACATGTAAACAATGCAATGAACGAGTCAACTTATCACACACATTAAATAATGCAGTGAATGAGGTAACTTATCACATACATGTAAACAATGCAGTGAATGAGGCAACTTATCACACACATGTAAACAATGCAGTCAATGAGGTAACTTATCACACACAAGTAAACAATGCAGTGAATGAGGCAACTTATCACACACATGTAAACAATGCAGTGAATGAGGCAACTTATCACACACATGTAAACAATGCAGTGAATGAGGCAACTTATCACACACATGTAAACAATGCAGTGAATGAGGCAACTTATCACACACATGTAAACAATGCAGTGAATGAGGCAACTTATCACACACATGTAAACAATGCAGTGAATGAGGTAACTTATCACACACATGTAAACAATGCAGTGAACCAGGCAACTTATCACACACATGTAAACAATGCAGTGAACCAGTCAACTTATCACACACAATGCAGTGCATGAGGTAACTTATCACACACATGTAAACAATGCAGTGAATGAGGCAACTTATCACACACATGTAAACAATGCAGTGAATGAGGCAACTTATCACACACATGTAAACAATGCAGTGAATGAGGTAACTTATCACACACATGTAAACAATGCAGTGAATGAGGCAACTTATCACACACATGTAAACAATGCAGTGAATGAGGCAACTTATCACACACATGTAAACAATGCAGTGAATGAGGTAACTTATCACACACATGTAAACAATGCAGTGAATGAGGTAACTTATCACACACATGTAAACAATGCAGTGAATGAGGTAACTTATCACACACATGTAAACAATGCAGTGAATGAGGCAACTTATCACACACATGTAAACAATGCAGTGAATGAGGTAACTTATCACACACATGTAAACAATGCAGTGAATGAGGCAACTTATCACACACATGTAAACAATGCAGTGAATGAGGCAACTTATCACACACATGTAAACAATGCAGTGAACCAGGCAACTTATCACACACATGTAAAAAATGCAGTGAACGAGGCAACTTATCACACACATGTAAACAATGCAGTGAACCAGTCAACTTATCACACACATGTAAACAATGCAGTGAATGAGGCAACTTATCACACACATGTAAACAATGCAGTGAACCAGGCAACTTATCACACACATGTAAACAATGCAGTGAACCAGGCAACTTATCACACACATGTAAACAATGCAGTGAATGAGGTAACTTATCACACACATGTAAATAATGCAGTGAACTAATTTCGCGACTGAAATTAAAATATAAATACATTATTCCCAAGTACTGCGCAGAGTCGACCTAACGCGATCGTCACTGGTGCCCAGGGGTAGCTCTAGAATAGGACAGCTAGTCGAGCAACAATTAGTTGAGACCGTGATCATACTGCTTTTGCAAATGTTTTTGGCGCAATACTTAGACCCCCTTAGAGCAGTAATTTGACATGCGTTATTAAACCGATGGCGCTTTTTCATGATTATGAGAATTATAAAACAAGAGTTGTTTATTTATTATAAAACAAGAGTTGTTTATTTCTTTAAATAATAAACAATATTTGGGGAGCGGGTCAATACCAGAGGCGCAACTAGACCAAACTTTCGGGGGGGGGGCAAAAAATCATTTGTATTAAAAAAAATCACATTATATATTTGCATTTTATTTTAAACTAATTTTGGTCTAATCTTTTATTTTTTTTTATTTTGGGGTGGGGGGGGGCAATGCCCCCAATGCCCCCCCCTAGTTGCGCCTCTGGGCATACCCCCCCCCCCCCCCCCATCCCTCCGGATACAAATGTAAACAATCTAACCTCTTTCATTTTAACTGTGTTTAAAAGAGAGAGATAATTTATAAACGTGTGTGTGTGAGGGAAAAGGAGGGGGGGATGTTTTCACTATTATATCAAACGATGGAGATTGGCCTCTTACATGGTGTTGTTCAAGACAGCAGAATTCGTATAAAATGTGGAAGGCTAGAAAACAAACAAGTTCACAATTAACTTGCCATTATGTGTGATTTTCTGGTGTATATTTATTCACAAATATGATTGGCTGAAAGGCCTCACAACACTAATTATTTCTTGCCGCCCTTATTTAAGCTGCAAATATTTTTTTTTCTAAAAGGCCACATATCACAAGGTAATACCGCATACATAGTGAGGGTTCATCCGGACAGTTCGACCCCGCGACATTTCGACCCCCGACTATTCGACCCTGTCAGCTGATTTTTTTGTTTTAAATCTGTTTATTAACTTTATTTAGCAAGCGCATAATTGTTTGAGATATTGCATTAATTTTGTTTAAAATATATGCTTTAATTGTTTAAAATATGTGTTTTAAAAATTGTTTAAAATATGTTTCTGTAATGTTTGAATTCTGATTGCCTTTATGTTCCAAGCACGTTCAAAAGTTTTTTAAAGACCGACAATATATCTCACATAAACTCCTTATGTTTGCACATAAGTTTTAACCAATGGGTTGTGTCTACTTCAGCCACTGGCAAAAATGACAAAAGTGACCAATATCTATGGTTGATGGATTCAGTATAACGTTTACTTGCTGACTTATCTGTATACTATTATTTAGACCATATACATTAGGGTGATTCATCATTGCATGGGAAAAAAATTATCCGATTCTAATACATTGTGGTTCATTTTTTTTTTCCTTTTGGCAAGCAAATCAACAAAAACTAAACTTTTTGAAAAAATGACCACTTTTAGAGGTTGTCAAGCGACCCGAAGTTTCATATATGAGATAATCCGGCAATTCTGATGTGTCGCTTGCTTGCTTTTGCTATAGTGCAATTTTAGTTCATTATAAAATTAAAAGTATACCGTGATATTTGAATTTTAGATTATAACTAATTTTATTATTCAAGTTTGCTGGATAATAAAGTAGTTTTTGACTAACTACAAATTATTGAATTGATATGGCATCTACATCAAGTAGTAATTCACAAAGTGTATTGACAAGACGTATAACTGAAGTTTGGTTGATTGGACAGATTCTTGTCTGCCTAGTGATGTCTTACTAACCTTGGGTCATGCTATGAAGATGGTTTTCTATAATCACAAGGTACTGAAGAAGACAATATCCGAAAGCATTAAGGTAATTGTTAACGATCTTCAAAAAGAAAAGCAGTCTAAGAGAATCAAAGAGTAGTTGAAGACGAAAGAAGACATCAGAAGGCTGCTGTTACTACTTGGTCTACAAGCAACATCGAAAGTGAGGATGGAGGTAAGGGTGACGACGATTTTAAAATTGAGATTCCTAAAATACCAACCGTGATGGTAAGGCACAAGCCAATGCAACAATACAGCTGTTAAGATTATGGGAGGTATCTGATGAGATTATTGGTACGTGTTTTGACACAACATCCGTCAACACTGGGGACATGTAAATTGTTGCAAAAGGAGCTGTTACATTTTTCCTGCCGACATCATGTGCATGCACTGATCATTTGAGTTGTTTTTTGTCTGTGGCTCCACAAACAGCCCTAACATTCCACTATTCAAACGTTTTAAACGATTTTGGTCTAAGGTTGATCAGCAGCTGTATAGTCCGCTAGAGGATTCGAGACTAGATGATCCGTTTATGGTGGAACACAAACACAGAGTTGTGTCATTCCCGCAAGACAGTCTGTCAAAAGCCTCAAGTTACATACCACGTGAAGTTTACAGAGGGATGATCAAAACCTGATAGTTGATATTTGGTGTCAGTGTAAGCATCCAACCGTACCACTTTCATGCGCTAGGCACTTACCATATGGCTCGCTGGATGGCGAAAGAGATATACTGCTTCAAGATCTACTTGTTTAGAAATCAGTTCTAGCTCATACCTTCAGAAGTAAAGATTTTGCATGAATTCTGCTTGTTTGCCACATTTACGTCAAAGCTCATGCCATGTGAGTCGTGATGCTCCGTTGAACGATTTATTGTCATTCAAGCAGATCTCACGAAATTCCGTCATATACAAAACGGTGTCTGATGCTGCGAAAAGGATATTTGAAAACCATCTTTGGTATAGTAGTCCAGATTGCTTTTTTCTTGCGTTGTTTTCTGAAAAAGTTTCTGCAGATGAAAACTGCAGTATTGCTGAAGCGATGCTGAAGACTTGCGATGATTGGACGGATCGAGTATTTAAAGTGAAGAATTGCACTAACTGCATCACTTTGTAGGTACCTCATAACTATCTGCAATGCGTTCAGTCGGTATTGATACCAGCTTCGATGAAGTTAATCCGTCATTTGCTGTAGCTAATTGTATTGTTGCTTCCTTTAAGGCGTCAATGATACAGCCGAGCTGTCAGTTGCACTGAGGTCATCATTTAATAAGTCAATCACAAAAATGGAATCTGAAATGCAGAGATTGCTGCAAGTTGTAGATCACAGACAGAGAGTGCCAAATTTGAAGAAAAGTACACTGAAGTTATATAAGAAGCGTTGAGCTGGCGATCATTAGAAAAGTGTATTGTTTATGTTTATAATACAATGTATACATGAATAAATAAGCAGTAACTGTTGCATATCATTATATTTTATGTTATTTGACATTTCGACATGTCTAATTCGCTGTAATTAATGTTTAGTGTTGATTTTAGGATAATGTTTAATTTAATGTTTATATTATAAGAATTCTTGTCATTAAAGAAGATACTATAAACTTCAGTCTCGATGAGCGACCTCTAAATGTAATTCAATTTCAATAACATTTGGCATGAAAGTATAAGAATATAAAAGGAATAAATTTAACAACAATGAAATATTAAATTGCAAAAAAAAAAATTGAATCACCCTAACCACACACATGGTTTTAGACCACACACATGGTTTTAGACCACACACATGGGTTTGACTTCACACAATGGTATTAGACTTCACACATGGTTTTAGACCACACACATGGGTTTGACTTCACACAATGGTATTAGACTTCACACATGGTTTTAGACCACACACATGGTTTTAGACCACACACATTGTTTTAGACCAATACATTGTATTTCATTGCTGTTTTCTAGGGAGCGACCGATATGCCTTTTTACCGATAGTCCGATACCGATATTTTTCCCCAGCATTTTTACCGATGCAGATACCGATACCGATATTTTTTTTAATCAACAACAATGCCAAACACGTGTTTTTCTCGTGCTACAGCTAATGACGTATGTCAACCCATGCTCACCCCTTCCCTGTCATATTTCGTAACACTTCGCCCACACGTAAGTCTTGTTCCTCCCCCCCCCCCCCAACTTGAAACATATCGCAGTATTTACTGCTTTATATATGCTATATTGTGTGATTACGTTTTTATATATTCACACTTATATAAAGTATAAGTGCAATGAAGAATTATTAGGCAGTAATAAAATTATACTCTTATATTCAATTATATTTGAATTGGAGCCCTGATCTTTTCTAGGCAGCCATGGTTGACTGTGTAATCAAACTGAACATAAGCTGCTTCACCGAGTGTTTGTGTGTATGTGTGTACAGACTGCGCATTTCTTTTCCTCCATAATGTGTCGATAAAATATTACTTACACTTACACTAACTTACACTTACTTACACTTACTTACACCTACACTAACTTACACTAACTTACAGAGTCAAAATAGAAGTCAACACCGTGAGGCGCAACTCTCCTTAAAGCCGGGGAAATGCCGATAGCGTTAGCGTTGAACACGTAATCAAAGCCTAGTTCTCGAACCCAGTCACATCTTTCTTTAGATCCAGCAAACGCGATCACTTTACATCCCTGAAATAGAAAACTACATCTTTGAAAAATGCTTTTTACATTATATCTCAGAATATACATTATGAATGGGGACCAGACATTTCTGAGGTCAAGCTGGGATGAGGTAGGGAGTACCATATATATATAAGTGGAGTACAACCTTTGCTCCCCCGTCCTCTTCTCCACCTAGCTCAGTCTATCTAATAATAATAAAAAAAAAGAGATTTAAATATCGACGACAAGACACTATTTCGTAAAAGAGAATAGTTTCATTCAATTGTAAACACAATGTGGTCAATAAAAGTAAAAGAAGTATTTTATGAGTGATGTACTTATAGAATTTTGAGTAAGAAAATGAGCAGGTTACATTTTCAATATTCTTAAAACGTTAGCTACTAGCAATAGCTGTTGATGGTTTTTGTTAGCTAAAACAAATTGGCACGACAGACAGACGTTTGCCACAAATATCAACGATCAAATATATGTGGTAAATGACAGTTTATTTTAAAAAGGTGTAGGCTACAGTTTAAGTAGCTTAAAAATTGATATTTCAAGATGAAAAAATAAATCATACTTTGTCAACTAGCTTTTAAAAATTCCCTTGAAATTCAAGACTCGACTTTTTTCGCGTCGTTAATATTAAAAAAAAAGTCGTGTTCCGCTTAGCGCTTTTTATGAAAGTTAATACCTTTGTTTACTAAAAGAAATAAAGAAATTTTACAAAGCTAAGAACAGCACATTACACATACGAACGGTTAACGGTCTGACGTCATTATGGACTAAAATTATGAGTTAGAATCAAAATAGGTGTAGACAAATGTACACAGTTTGTTAGATAAGGGGAAGGGGACAGGTTGGGATATTTCCATATCATTCTAGTACGTTCCCTGACTATTCATCGATGAAGGGACAAATTTTGCGTTTCTGGAAATTGTCCTATTTAAATTGAGACGTCTGTTCGCCGTACTTTATTTAGTAAATAATATTTCAAGACCAAATGCTATGTTGAAACTAGTAAATAATATTTTAAGACCAAATGGTATGTTGAAACCTAATACAACGCAGGAAGTAAAACTTAGAATTGTTGATTCATCTCATTAATTTGCCCCTTGAAAAGTTTTGTCTTCATGGATACTTCACTTTCTTCATAGTGTGGTCGCAAATAGTGTCGCTACAATTTCACATGTCCATTCCTTCATGTTTCTAAGACAGCCTCTCATTGTTCTCCTTCCATGCAACCCTGCATTATTAATTTGCTCATGATATTGTGACGTAAAACAAGAAAACTTTTGATTTTAACTCTAGCCAGGAGTGGTTCCTGAGAGCACACTAAATTATTTCACCTTTATTTTTTTAAATAAAGCTATTAATTTTGTGTTCCATGTATGAAATTCGGATCAGTTTTCTCAGGGCGTCCTGACCCATAAAGATGGATGGTGATTACCAACGATTAGTACATCCTGCTTTTGGTGCCGAAGCTTAAATTAACATTTTTTTTAAAAAAGGCGAACATCCCCTGATATGCTCTTCCTTCAATTCACATTAGAAAGGTGGTAGCTTGAAATCTCTGCGGAAGGTCAGCTTACTAATCAAACGCACACATAACGCATATTCGCTACAATTTAGGCAAACTTAAGCTTCTAATCATGAAATAATTTATTTTTGTTGCTCTATCTTAAACAAGGTATGCGATTATTTTGTTTTATGTGAATAAAAAAAAACGTGCATGCGATGTAAACTTTTGAAGTGGATTCCAACCTTTATTTTGGCAACTTGACCAGCCACATTTGCAATGGGACTTGAAGCGGCGTTGATAACAACCGTATCTCCAGCTTTGACTTGGAATATATCTGACATAGTGAAATAAGCACAGAGACTGTGAATGAGAATAAACAGGATCCATCTATACTTATGTTAAAGTTTCAAACTATTATAAGTGTGTATGCATCTAACAATTTAAGTACTAGTAAAAATAAAACTATAATGGATCAGGCTTTAGAGGAATGTTTAGTGTGTATAAGATAATGTAAACATAAAATGAACTTTAATTTTTTATCCAATCTATAAGCCATGGTATGGCGAAATCTTATTTGCACTCAAATTGACAAAAAAATAATGTGTGTTGGTATATCCAGCCAGGCCCATAGCGTGCGGGGGAAGGGGAGCAGGGGGGGTAATACACACCAGAGATGAGGCACACAGATGTTCTCACCCTGGTAATACACACCAGAGATGATGCACACAGATGTTCTCATCCTGGTAATACACAGCAGAGATGATGCACACATATGTTCTCACCCTGGTAATACACAAGAGATGAGGCACACAGATGTTCTCACCCTGGTAATACACAGCAGAGATGATGCACACAGATGTTCTCACCCTGGTAATCCCAGAGCTCCGAGATATAGCGAGGCTGGCAGGTTCCCGATGTCAGAGAGCCGACGAACCTGCTGCTGCTCTGGATTGACGATTGAGTGAGTTCTCCAGCCGGCAGAGCATACAACCAACATGTACAGGGGATAGTCGTCATTTAGACTGTCTATGATACTTGAAGTAAAACAACAATACAATATCAGTAGATATATGTAGACATTCGCTTAAGCATATATATATATATATATATATATATATATATATATATATATATATATATATATATAAATATATATATATATTGGTGCATAGAGCATTATTTTTTATTAGTAGGCTATTATAAAAATTATCCAATTTTGTTTGTTAATTTGATTCTTAAGCAATTAATTCATTTTGTTAATAACATACATATGTTGACTATTTTTAATTTTAAACAAAATTAGGCCATCCTTAATTCTTATTATTGTTCTTGGTAGTTTTTTGCCAAACAGGCTGAAAATCAAACCCATCTTTACACATCTATTTATAAAACTTTGCTCACCTTGCAACTTGTTCACCAATCATAACAGAGCCAACGGGAACATCAAAGAGTCTAAATAAAGTAGAAACAAGACATTCATGTACGAAAATAGGACTACAAATTAAAACATAATTAGGCTCGAAATTTACCTTATCCAATTATTAATTTTCGCACCACCTCTGCTGACATGACAGGGTGTAGTGTGCCACCATCAGCCTGAGTACGCTGCCACGAGTACAGAGAGCCGTGGTGAGTGTGGTCGAGCCGGTATAGCAGAAAGTGTGGTTTCAGCACTTGCCCATAATGACCAGACCAGCATGGACTGTGTACCGCCGATCGGCAAGAATGGCACTTGGGATTTTTTTCCACGATGTTGTGTGCCTACCAAATCTCTCAGAAAAGACTGACTGCGAAGGGTTTGCTTAGGTAGCTGCATAATGTAGCCTACTCTATACCGAATAATGATATGATATAGCTGTATAATGTAATCTATATCGAATAATTTTAAGATATAGCTGTATAATGTACTCTATATCAGTGCTTCTCAAACTTTTAGCATGGCGGACCAGCAGGAAGTTTTCTATTGGAGCAGGGGCTGGCGCACTTTTCCCCTGCACTGGCCGTGTAGTTAATGTAGTCAGTGTAGTTACTGCAGTCAGTGTAGTTACTGTAGTCAGTGTAGTTACTGTAGTCAGTGTAGTTACTGTAGTCAGTGTAGTTACTGTAGTCAGTGTAGTTAATGTAGTCAGTGTAGTTACTGTAGTCAGTGTAGTTACTGTAGTCAGTGTAGTTAATGTTGTCAGTGTAGCTAATGTAGTCAGTGTAGTTACTGTAGTCAGTGCAGTTAATGTAGTCAGTGTAGTTACTGTAGTCAGTGTAGTTACTGTAGTCAGTGTAGTTAATGTAGTCAGTGTAGTTACTGTAGTCAGAGTAGTTAATGTAGTCAGTGTAGTTACTGCAGTCAGTGTAGTTAATGTAGTCAGTGTAGTTACTGTAGTCAGTGTAGTTAATGTAGTCAGTGTAGTTACTCTTGTCAGTGTAGTTAATGTAGTCAGTGTAGTTACTGTAGTCAGAGTAGTTAATGTAGTCAGTGTAGTTACTGCAGTCAGTGTAGTTAATGTAGTCAGTGTAGTTACTGTAGTCAGTGTAGTTAATGTAGTCAGTGTAGTTACTGTAGTCAGTGTAGTAAAATGATCCCACAGTCCTACATGGCCTACGCCGTCCCCCTATGCCCACCTACAACCTATATTGCCCCACATTCCTACAACATTTGGCATGAAATCGGCTTGCTACATGTCGTAGATAAATTTTGAAAAGAGCATTATTGGTCAACGATCGTCTTCATTTCCTTATTAAAATGTATTAATGATGGCAACCATCGTTTTGGTTTCTTATGTTTTAAGCTGATAGTATTTTAATTATTTTGTCTTCTGACTTGGCCTAACTTTTTTAAAAACGAGAACATAAAATATAAGTTAAATTTAAAAAAGGGTCTTGGAAAGTTATAAAAAATGCTATAGTAACTGTAAGGACAGTGAAAATAGATAGATAGACATAGATAGATAGACAGTCATATTGTTAGATAGATAGACAGATAGATTGATAGACAGATAATTAAGTAGACAAACGATTTGCACGGACAGTGAAAATAGGTCAGGACTGATGACTAATAGCAGCAGCGTGTAGAGTTAGGTATTACGTAATTAGACAGGTGGGAAGATGAAGGCGAGGCGGAAGGGACAGCGTTGGTCAGTTGTAGGGACGGGAGATATACAGGTCACGGCAGAAAGAGAGTAGTGTAGTTTTTGTTAAGTTTGAAGAAGGTAGGGAATTAGGAAGAAACGAAGGAGTTAGTAAGAATTGTGTGGTTATTTTACAGGAGTTGATAGTTTGTAATGTGTTTGTGAAGCTGTTAATCTATAGTGGTGATTTACCTGTTGTAAACAAATTATAGTAAATAAAGTGATAGTGATTTATGATATTCAATTCATCTGACTTGTCACAATTTATTGGATATAGTTGTGAGATGCATAGTGTGTTGTGAAAGAAAAATAAATAAAAGGAAGAAGAAATAAAGACACCATAGCCATCCCTGACAGTAACTATACTTAGAAACTGTTAGTTTACAAATGTAAGTTTAACTGTAAGTTTAAGTTCCATGTTTAACTTTAACTCATGGGTCATATGAGCCTGCTTATTTGTTGCAAGTTTATCAAGTCATGGCTCGATTGATGATAATGCTACACATTAGGGGTATGACTAAAATATAACCCTATATCCCTATATCATATTTAGTGGAGCTTTGTATCTCAAATCAAGAAAATATGGGTAATTTGTGTTTTGCATAAAAAAGTTCACCCTACGATCGACCCAAATATTCTTAGAACATACACATTTTCAATTTTTTTTATAAAAGTTTCAAATTTACAAATAAAAGTGAAATAAGAATAATATTGATAATTGATAATTTCTATTGTGTATTAGTTAAAAGAAATTTAATGTTCAATTTTTCAATGGATAAGCAAAGTGGAAGTAAACCTTGCTTCACTTAATTTGCACGCTCTGCACAGGATAGGCCTATTTAAACGCTGCGTTGATATAGGTGTTGGATCTGTGGACCAATATGTCTTTAATGACTTCAATGTCTTTGAATGCTGTTTACAAGCTTATGATAAATTATCAAAGTTAGTTGGATTGAAGCACTTGGGAGAGAACCAGATGTCAACCCATGTACCACTGATGAAATCACACGCTGCCTGCCTTAGCTGTGTCGATACCCCGGTATCAGAACAAATAAATTGCCTTTGAGTCCCATATCGCATTATTGATGTTTGGAAGTGATCGAAAATTTACTTTTGGGAAGCTTCCTGTAGTTTTTAAAATCCTGTAGCATTATATTAAATGATCAAGAAAAGCCATGTCATCTCGCCAGCACTTTTGTTCTGATTTCTTTAGTGGAGCTCCAGCATTATCAAATAATGTGTTGAGTTGTTAATACTTTTCTGTTATTGTTGAAACAAACGTGAAGTTGTTGATGTACCAAAATGATTATTCATGACATGTTTCAATATTGTATCTAGAATGTGGTGTTGGCATCGAATTTATACAGCTTTTTCTAACCCAACATCTTGAAAGTGTTTCTGTAACAGTGTGAATGCACAATTTATTCTTCCTGTATTTGCTGCAGTTGTGTCAGAGACAGTCATTTTTGTTGAAGGCCAGAGCTCATATTCATTGAGCACAGTTTTTATTCAATTGAACATTGTCTCCCCTTTTGCATTTGCCAGCTGAGGACGAGTCTGACTCCCTTTTTTTCATTTTTTATAACAACAACCTCATATGCTTTATTTGTTGGTCTTTCCATCAAAGTGTAAGCAACCGTTTTCATTTTTAAAGTTTACCTTGAAATTACTTTTTTAATTTTTGGGTATTCCTTGTACTCAATTCTATTGCAGTCACTAAACGCACTGCAGAAGCAGTTTTGACTATTAGACTTATCTTCCTAGTACTGGAGCACTTTTCATCACTTACAAAATCTTCCTGACTCACAGAATCTTCTGTATCCAAAATTGGTAGGACACTTGATTCAACCTTTTTTTTTCATTAAGGCTTTCTTTGACTCTTTAAGTAATTTTATTGGAATTATTCGCATTTGATCAAGACTGTTAACAGTACTATGCTTTCGTGATTTAATGCCTTTTTAGAACTGCACTAGATTTGAAGACCAAATTCTCTTGTTCTTCTCGGAAGCTGAAGCATTTTCTGACATAACTTCTCTGAGACAATCCGGAAACGATACAAATACATATTATGCGTATAATAGTTGCCAAATAAACTGCTAACGGTGCATAGAACAACAAAGAAAAAATTACAGTTAAAATGCTAAATGCGAGTATGACGATTTACTCGGCTTTTGGAGGGTGACATTTTTTAACAGTTGAGGGTTGTCATTGATATTTTTTGTTTTGATATGATAAATGTCCCCTTGTGGCAGTATGGGATATTAAAAATAATAAAAAAAAATTTAATCATATACCTACTATACATAATGGAGAAAGAACATTCATACTGTTCCTGTACTTTGTCTTAATAATGCTCATGTTAAAAAAAACAGTCTCACACACACATTGGTTAGTTTAAGGAAATGGAAGGAGAGCCTTGAGAGCAATTATAGGGTTCGTATTAATGGTTGCAAATGTAGGATTATAATTCGATTTTTGTTCGTATTGAGGGTTGCA
Organism: Bulinus truncatus; assembly: GCA_021962125.1. Lineage (NCBI taxonomy): Eukaryota > Metazoa > Mollusca > Gastropoda > Planorbidae > Bulinus > Bulinus truncatus. The sequence goes on from JAGDYQ010000061.1 coordinate 4,938,921, forward strand.
AATGTAGGATTATAATTCGATTTTTGTTCGTATTAATGGTTGCAAATGTAGGATTATAATTCGATTTTTGTTCGTATTAATGGTTGCAAATGTAGGATTATAATTCGATTTTTCTTTCCTTTCTTGATAACTTCTGCGGACCGGCGGCTGATGACCCACGGACCGGCACCGTTTCGCGGACTACCATTTTGAGTAGCACCGAATAATTTTATGATATAGGTGTATAATGTACTCTATATCGAATAATTATGTGATATAGCTGTATAATGTACTCTATACCATGGGCGTCGCTAGGAATTTTTCCAGAGAGGGCAACAAATACATTTTTTATTTTAACTGACAATGCCATACAAGTTTATTTCTCAAGTAATTCCAAGTTAAGTATAACATTAATTATTTATATTGACAAAAATAAATGTATTTGAAAATTCAAACATTTTGACTACAAGCATGTTCCGATTTTAATTTTTTGTGTGTTTAATTTGGCCTTCTGTAGAATGCTTTGTCCTTCAAAAATGTTTTTGGTATTCAGGTTTTTTTTTTTAATCTGGCAACTCTTGTTAGTTTATAATCGTCTGCCACCGAGTGAATTTGTACATGTATCTTAAAATAATATGAAAAGATGGATATCAGAAAAAAATTGTACAGGCTCAATAAATCGAAAAGTAGAGCAATCGCGGGAATCCGAAAAGCCGTTATTAGAAGATTGTAGGGCGTCTGCAGCATCTGAATTATCATATGCATTGAGGACAACAGTACAAGTTCAACAGCTAGACACAACTGAAGAAACTATTTCTAATTTGATTGTCGCTGTCAATTCTTCATTTCCTAAATTGGATATTGGAAGGTATGTCTTGACATATGACCTTTCAAATGAGTTGAAATTGCTGCTGATAAAAAGTATGATTTTTAGAGCTGACAGTGGTGGAAACAGAGGTTTTAGATATGCTTGCCTTGCTTGGTTCTCAGTCTTTTCATCGCGAATGTTAAAAGGTGCCTTTGCAGGAGTTCCGGGGGGATTTGTCATCAAACCATGCACAAAATTTAAAGATTTAAAGCACATGGCACAAAGGCTAATATTAAGGATTCAAGCTGTTTAGTTGCATTATTGGAAGCCAAAGCACTTTTTAGATGAGCTGTTGAACTCATCATTTAAAAGACAAATTCAAGAAAATTGCAACAAAATGGGTCCCACCATTTCTACAATCTTTTATTTGCGGCATGTATGATTTAGCACTTCGTAGAAAAGAATCACATTGTGGTAATTTTTACGACCTGTTAGAGTTTCGTGTTGAATCTGGAGATGAAGTTCTAGGTAATCATTTGTCAATTGGTTCTTGTAGTGCTAAGTGAAGACATTGTTCGTGAAGCAAATAATTCAGTGTCAATTTCTATACTTACGTGCCGAAGAGACAACATAATTTCAGGCATTGAGCAGATGTCACTTGGTGTTAGATTTGTTAAAGAAAACCATCATTACAAATTTATTAGATATGACAAATCTTGTTGGTCAAGGATAAGACGGATGTTCTACAATGGCAAGTAAAGAAGGAGGAGTTCAAGCAATAATTCGAAAAAAAAGACCTAAAAGCAGCATTTGTACATTGCAGTTCACATTAACTAAATCTTGTTGTGAACGATTTAAATAATGTGAATGCTATACGAAATACCATAGGAAAAGTTAAGTCAATTAAAGTGTTTTTCTGAGAAATTAATCAGCGAAGTAAACTATTCCTTTGCTATGTGAAACTAGATTTACACATAGCCTAAATATAAAAGGTTGCGGATTTTCACTGAAAATGTGACAGAAATTGTTAAACAACTGGAATATTTATAACACTCTGGAAAAAGCAAGCAAGTTGCACATTAGTTACTTTCTGCTGTTAGGGGTTAGGTTTGGGGTACATTTGTTATTTGTTTAGTTATTATACTTTAATTTAATAAACTTTCAGGAAATTTAGTTCAGTTAAATTGTAACAACTTTATGAGATTTTTTCAAAATGTAGGGGGGGGGGGAGGCCCCCTTGCCCCCCCCCTGAATACGCCCATGCTCTATACCGAATAATGATATGATATAGCTCTATAATGTACTCTATACCGAATAATGATATGATATAGCTGTAAAATGCACTCTTTACAGAATAATGATATGATATAGCTGTATAATGTACTCTATATAGCTTTTAGATGTGCAATATTACAGAGAAATAGAGATGTTATGATGTCTATACAGGTTTCTTAAAGGTTTAACTTTTGTCGCGAACCACTTAAATTCATAAGTGACCTAACAATGGGTCGTTAACCACACTTTGACAACCAATGTGCTGGCGGGATAAATACACATATTTCATTTTTCTACCTTTAGATATTTTTACAAATCCCTGAAATAATTGTATCATTCATACGTTTACTTTTCGTCTTAAAGGTGTGCCGTTGATTTCAGAATATAATACAAGTGTGCGTCGGTTTGAGAATATAATACAAGTGTGCCGTTGATTTCAGAATATGAAACAAGTGTGCCGTCGATTTGAGAATAAAATACAAGTGTGCCGTCGATTTGAGAATATAATACAAGTGTGCCGTTGATTTCAGAATATAATACAAGTGTGCTGTTGATTTCAGAATATGATACAAGTGTGCCGTCGATTTGAGAATATAATACAAGTGTGCTGTTGATTTGAGAATATAATACAAGTGTGCTGTTGATTTGAGAATATAATACAAGTGTGCTGTTGATTTGAGAATATAATACAAGTGTGCTGTTGATTTGAGAATATAATACAAGTGTGCTGTTGATTTGAGAATATAATACAAGTGTGCTGTTGATTTGAGAATATAATACAAGTGTGCTGTTGATTTGAGAATATAATACAAGTGTGCTGTTGATTTGAGAATATAATACAAGTGTGCTGTTGATTTGAGAATATAATACAAGTGTGCTGTTGATTTGAGAATATAATACAAGTGTGCTGTTGATTTGAGAATATAATACAAGTGTGCTGTTGATTTGAGAATATAATACAAGTTTGCTGTTGATTTGAGAATATAATACAAGTGTGCTGTTGATTTGAGAATATAATACAAGTGTGCTGTTGATTTGAGAATATAATACAAGTGTGCTGTTGATTTGAGAATATAATACAAGTGTGCTGTTGATTTGAGAATATAATACAAGTGTGCTGTTGATTTGAGAATATAATACAAGTGTGCTGTTGATTTGAGAATATAATACAAGTGTGCTGTTGATTTGAGAATATAATACAAGTGTGCTGTTGATTTGAGAATATAATACAAGTGTGCTGTTGATTTGAGAATATAATACAAGTGTGACGTTGATTTAAGAATATAATACAAGTGTGCTGTTGATTTGAGAATATAATACAAGTGTGCAGTCATTGAACAAAAAATGTTTGCGGCGTAAAATTTTTAGTAGACCAACTTTTAGTAAATTACCGATAGATTTTTTTTTCACTGTTATATTTGAGTTCACTGATATTAAAGTTGTCTGGTGAGGATAAATTGTTGGGAGAGTTAAGCTGATCCTACTCATTCATTTCATATAATATTGGCGGTTGGGAGAAGGAAGGTTCTCATTAATTTTAGTAGACACAATGAAGCATTCTTACAGGAAACGCACACACAACACAAACAATTACGTTTTTATATAAATCTATTGTTGGGTTATGGCAAACTTTAATTAATTTTTTATTGGTCTAAGTTGAAAAAACATATTCTCAATTAACATACAACTTCAACGTATCGATTGTATGGCACCATATTCTTACGTCATATAGTGGTTAACAGTCCAACAAAGTGATTCTATGAGGATTTCTGTAGGAAATTAAAGCAAAAAAAAAAAATTAGAAAAAAAAAAAGTGAATGAAATGCACTATAACAAATGCACGCACGGACATACATAATGTTGGTCTAAACTATTTTTTTTACAACACTAGCTTGTTGCATCTTTCTAGTGTTGTTTTAGTCCCAGGTCATATTTTAGTTTCAGTTTTTATTTCGTTTTTTCTGTAATAATTTTAGTTTTCGTCTAGTTTTAGTCTTGCTTCTAATTTTAGTTTTAGTTCTCGTTGACGAACAGTCAACATTTTCGTCAACGAAGGTTTTAGTTTTAGTTTTCGTCAACGAAAACAACACTACATCTTTCATTATAAAGTTTAATAAGAAACTGTGAATAAATAGACAGTTCTATGTCAAATCTGACTGCAACCGTTTTACCTCCTTTTTTTATCACGCGCAGCTCCTCCCGTACAAGTTTAAAGTCGTTTTTCTTGGGTGGGCCGAAGAATTGTTTGACTTTTACCCAATTCAGACTTGTGGCTTTGTACCTAAATATATAAACAAAATAATTTTAAAATTGAATATAATGCATGATATAGTCCTTGTATTAAAAAAGCTTTTTATGGTTCAAGCTGCTTTTATATCAACTGTAAAATTTTTTACAAACAACAAACCATGTTTGACTAAATGTTTGGGTACAGTTTTGACTTGCCTTTCCTGAACCTCTTGTTCATTATGGTAACGGATATCATATCTATCCATAGTACTAGACTCAGAGTTTAACTGCTACTGATATAGGACTATAGATTTTGAGGGTTAAATATGAGAATAGACATAACTGAGTTAAATAATAGAGGTTGCTTTTGTAAAATTGAAATTGAAATGGTGATACAAATAATGTACTGTTGTGTTTAACATCACTCTTCTATGTGTGTGTAAATTGATGACATAATAAGCATTATTTATGCTTTTAGTGAATTTTTATTTCGTAAAATAATGTTGTTGTTTTTTTTTACTTTTGAAATCATTCTAAAAACTATTTTTTAATTTTTGAAATCATTCTAAAAACTCAACTTCACGGAGTTAGACGGTCTACAGATACAGAATACACGATCTGTTTATATTAAAACTATTAGATAACAAGTTGGTAAAAAGAAAAGAGAAACATATGAGAATACAGTTGAGCGGACATAATCTTAAATTGAAAAAAATAAACAACCCAAAACGGAATACTAGTAATGAAGTTGAATATCATAAACGCAAAAGAACTACGGAATCTATCATTCTATGCAAGTTAGTATAGCATGAAATCAATTAACAAGACACCACTATAGTTATAGTATACTAAGTTTGTCTTATGTGGCAGCCTGTATGACCTGGATATATCTAAGAGTAAATCAACATGATGTTCAGGAGTTTGGGATTGATGTTATGGAAAAATGTTTGGATACGAAAGAGGAAGCCGTATTTTCAACTCATAATGGAGATTACAATGATATTTGTGTTGCCCGTTTGTTTAGTAGGACTGAATCTTTATTTGCCTGACGAGTTTCTAAAAGATAAGATCACCGGGTATGTTGGGTCTAACCTTCACAATATTTCATGTTAACTCCGTAATGTAGTTTTCCGTCATTGTATACCAAGGTGTATTGATCATCATTGTTATGTTGTTGCCGAGTGTAGGACAAAACCCCCAGTGGACTAAACCCCAACGGACTAAACCCCCACTGACAAAACCCCCAGCGGACATAACCCCCAGCGGACATAACCCCCAGCGGACAAAACCCCCAGCGGACAAAACCCCCAAAATATTAAGATTGAATATGAGTCAATATTATTAATACTTCTATATATACGAAGTTGACCTTGGGCTAAGGGAAATGTTTTCGATATTATAGATATCATATCTGTCAACACAGTCTATCATTAGGCATGTTTCGACCACTGTGGTTCTTATGCTGTTTGTTTTACCGTCTGCTATACAATGTGTGCCTGGCGCGAGAATTAAAAGGTAGAATTAAGACACGGTCACTATTGGCCTTGGGCTAAAACCTTTAATTTTATTTTTTTTTACCTTGTAAGATAAGCTGTCTGTTGATGTAAAGTTAACAAGAGAAAGACTTAGGACTACTATGGCTCGACGGGTTAATGCAGCTAATTGGGGTACTTTGAAAAAAAATTCCCTTAAAAATACGTATTTTTATATGTATTTTCATCCAGGTATTCTATATTACATTTTTAAATAAAAATGAGGGGCAAATAATTGATTTTATAACAAAAATAGGAAAGAGGTCCAGTGGGGGTTTTGTCCGCTGGGGGTTATGTCCGCTGGGGGTTTTGTCCGGATACCGTTGTTGCCAACCTTCAAAGTATTTACGGTAAATGTAGTCCACCATCAATATATACCGATGTGTATCCATCCATCATCATTGCCACGCAGTGTCTAACACCGCAGTATCTAAGGTTAATGTAGTCCACCGTCGTTATAGCTAGAACGGTTCTACAGGGATGCGCAGCGACTTATAATTTTCGCTTAAAACAACCAAGGTCACCAGTTTGCTGTGTGACCCATCACCAAAACATTTGCCCAAATATCTCATTAGAAAGGTAAGCACATTCCATTAAAAAAATAAGTACGTTTATTCAAGAACTTATATGTGAGGGGTATGGGCGGACAAACTTCCGCCCCGTTTGAGGTACAGTCGCGTAAAAGGTTGAGAACCGCTGGACCAGGCAGTGGTCACAGGCCAAATATGAAATCAAGAGCTAAATATCCCATCATGATTGGACCTAACATACTATGACGGTACATTTCGTAATATCTAATATTAAGAGTTAGATATCCCATCCTGATTGAACCTAACATGATTAGATTGTACTTTCTGTAATATCTAATATCAAGAATTAGATATCCCATCATGATTGGACCCAGGCCCGTAGCGTGCGGGGGGGGGGCAGGGGGGCGCCCCCCACCCCCACGTTTTGTCTGGCCCCCTCTGCTTATTTGTTCTACTTAGTAAAATGTATTACCTGTCCCCCCCTGCTATTGCCTGGCCCCTGTTGTAGAATGTCTGGCCCCTGATGTAGAATTTTCACGCTACGGGGCTGATTGGACCTAGCATGCTATGACGGTACATTCCTTAATATCTAATATTAAGAGTTATATATCCCATCATGATTGGACCTAACATGATTAGATTGTACTTTCTGTAATATCTAATATTAAAAGTTAGATATCCCATCATGATTGAATCTAACAGGATATGATGGTACATTCTGAACTAACTTATTTTTAATTTATTTTTACATCGTGGTCATTTTATTTACATATAATATATTCATTAGCTATTTTTTTTAAAACCATAGTCCACAAAAAATCGAAACTCGAAAGATGCAAGTCCAAAACAAGTTATTTACAGTTGGATATATTCCATTTTCACCTGGCCTGGATGAATTCATTCAGCAGTTGGCAAAAAAAGACAAATCAATCGCATTTATAGGTAAATTTTAGTTTAAACATTTTTTCATCGTATATTCCATGTTTCCATCGTATATTTCATGTTTTCATCTTATATACATGTTTCCACCGTACATTTTACGTCTTCATCGTAAATCCATGTTTCCACCGTATATTTCATGTTTTCATCGTATATTCCATGTTTCTACCGTACATTGCATCGTATATTTCATGTTTCCACAGTCCATCTCATCCTTTCATCTCATATATCAGGGTATCAGTCAGAGAAACAACTTCTTGAGGTTCATGAAAGTAACACTTCTCGATTTCAATTGGCTTTGACATTTCGACTGCGACTAAGAAGCGATTCAGAGTTTCATGTTCGCGATATACAAGAAATAAATATTCGTCCAAAAGTCTACTATCAAGCTAAAAGTCTGTGGTATAATATACTTTACGCAGATGGATGTAGAAAAACGAGTTTTCCGGGTAAGTTTAAATCAAGGGTTCTCAAATGATGATTCGATGAGGAAAGTTGATGCACCGTGAAGCAAAGTCAAGTTTCACACAAAAAAATTAATTAACAAATATGTTTAATTAATAATTGCTTCAGGGCTCCTAAGGGGCTTATATATTATATATACACCTTGTACGTTCAATAACCCATTCATTTGGTGCGAAATACTGCAGCACGTAGTTTCACCAAGATTTATTGAGAAACTCATCAAATGAAATAGTAAGCTTGTGTTCTGAGTTTAATTGAAAGTATCAGAGCTATGCAACAATTGACGGAGTTTTCGGACGATTAAATGACTATAATTTCGAATGTTTTCAATTATGAGTCCTATTTCAGTAACCACAAACCACTTGTAGTTAGATTTAAGAGAAAACAATTTTGTTTTTTAAATATAAGAAAACGTCTTTTTAATATCTTTTTTCAGATATATGCATTACACAATTGAATTTATAAACATTTACAAAATTTACAAATATTTACTGAAAGATAGCATACGTACTGATACATAATACGAAAATGCTCTAACACGTCCTGTGTCCAGAGTGGAACAGGCTTAATTGCTTGTTTATAATTGAATTATTTGTTGCGAGGAAAATCTCTTTTTTTTTTAATAGCACTTTCGGTATCTAAAAAGTTTGAAACCCCTGACAATTGCAGTGTGTTTCGAAAGAAAAAAAAAGGAAAATTTGTGTCTCCCACGATTTCAATTGAGAGTCACTGATTTACGTATCACTTAGGTTTTAGATCAATTAAAAAAGTAATAAATATATTAAAAAATTAATTTGTGGATTAAAAAACAACAAAATCAATTAATGTAAGATTGACTGTTCCGGGATTCTGTTTGAAAGGTGTGATCTGTAAAACTTCTTCTGCCCCAATGAGCCCTTTTGGGCTTTGAGGGAACTTTACTTTTTTTATCATGTTTTTACGGGGAAGAGTATCATGAAGTTACAGATGGTATTTTAGAAGATTTTAAAATAACAATAAATAAAAATGTCTAGTAATAAACTAGCAAGACTTTATAACATTGTTACAAAGTATCAGTGGAAACATTAGAACCTTGGGGTACTAACGCCCAGGTCACGAAATTTAATGTCGTTAGGTAACATCTGTTTTTAGAAAAATAAAAATTTGTTTTATCACACATATTTTGACATTCTTTGAGTCATAACTTTACTTTACACAACCTCATTCTACTAGTATCCATACCTAACATATTTAAGAGCGCTCATCCATTTTTACTAACATGGTTTCCCTTAGTCTCGTTCTCCCCTACGTGTGTACCATGATTATATTGTGTTCAGTATCATTATTACTTTACACAACATCATTCTACTAGTATCCACATCTAACATATTTAAGAGCGATCATCCATTTTTACTAATATAGTTTCCCTTAGTCTCGCTCTCCCCTACGTGTGTACCATGATTATATTGTGTTCAGTATCATTATTACTTTACACAACCTCATTCTACTAGTATCCACATCTAACATATTTAAGAGCGATCATCCATTTTTACTTATACGGTTTCATTTTGTCTTGATCTCCATTTCTTGTGTACATTGATTATATTGTGTTCAGTATTTGTGTACATCACCAGAGCCAGACGGTGCAGTGTACACATTGTACACGTTCCTGAAGTCCGTGTTCAACTTGACCTCACACAACATCTCTCTCCGGACAGAGGACATCAGTTGCGCCAACCCACTGTACACAACACAGTTCAAACTGTTGATACCAGCGATAATCGTCGCGGCCTTCCTTCCCGGGTCATGGGTATTGACATTGGACCTACTGGAGGAGAAAAAACATAAACTGAAAGTAAATACTAAACTTATAACTGTTTAGTCTGATTATGGACTACTTCATATGTGTACAATAATACGTTTTGGCTTGTGAGCACTATAGGATTGGTGCTGGTTACTGGCTCCACGGCACATCTACTCCAATCACCCATGTCCTTCGTGATGTCTCTATGGCTCCCAACTACTCCAATCACCCATGTCCTTCATGATGTCTCTATGGCTCCCAACTACTCCAATCACCCATGTCCTTCATGATGTCTCTATGGCTCCCAACTACTCCAATCACCCATGTCCTTCGTGATGTCTCTATGGCTCCCAACTACTCCAATCACCCATGTCCTTCATGGTGTCTCTATGGCTCCCAACTACTCCAATCACCCATGTCCTTCATGATGTCTCTATGGCTCCCAACTACTCCAATCACCCATGTCCTTCATGATGTCTCTATGGCTCCCAACTACTCCAATCACCCATGTCCTTCGTGATGTCTCTATGGCTCCCAACTACTCCAATCACCCATGTCCTTCATGATGTCTCTATGGCTCCCAACTACTCCAATCACCCATGTCCTTCATGATGTCTCTATGGCTCCCAACTACTCCAATCACCCATGTCCTTCATGATGTCTCTATGGCTCCCAACTACTCCAATCACCCATGTCCTTCATGATGTCTCTATGGCTCCCAACTACTCCAATCACCCATGTCCTTCATGATGGCTCCATGGCGCTTGTGCCAGTGGTGGTTTATGGGATCTAGTGGTCAACATCTCATCTTTCATGGAGTTGAGGAAATATCCACAAATGCAAAATGTATCTTTTAATATTCATGTCACAGTTCCGAAAGAATGTAAGTCTCAACATAGAAATATTTACTTATGAAAATCCAATAATTTTTTTTTAATGAAAAACTATAATTATGGAGGATTTCATTTTGTGGCCAATTAAGCTTGTGAAGGCCAGAGATGAATATTTATTGTTTGTCATATGGAATTTCTCTATTGCCACTATTTGACAAAGTAATGAAAACATACGGTTCCATGTTCTCACATATACATGTTGATAGTATGTATTGTTGATTTTAAGATTCAGTTTCATAGTTTAATAGTGGCTTTAAACAAATAGGCTATCAGAACCACCAGTATGATGTTGTCTACTGAAGTTTTCAATCTAAAAGAACAACTCCTGATCATCTTCTTCAGGCATTAGTCACTATTAGTGAATTGACATACTACGGCTTGAATATATTCATTTACATGATAGTATAATTTAGTGACTATGTCCACATTAGTTTTCGTTATAAAATACTTCAGGTGTATTCTATAAATATAAAATTTAAATCCAATTTCAGGAGTCAATGGAACTTTATGGAGTCAGTGGCTTTGTGTACAGCTTCTCTTGGTATATTGTTGCTTGCGTCCAGTTCATCTTGATAGCTGGTATCATTACCTGTATGCTATTTTCCCTGGGAAAGCTATCAGTACTACCAAATTTACACCCAGCGCTGATATTTGCCTTAGTCTTGAGCTACGGCATGACGTCATTATCGTTGAGTTTTTGTCTGCGTGATTTCACCACAGATGGTAAGTGAGCAATGCCATGTCTATGTTTAGCCAGGTGTATGTCAACGTCTTCGTCAGAGCCGTTCTTTGAATGTTTGGGTGCCCTAGAATTATAGAAATATTTTGAAGCCCTATGCAAAGTATCCGTTAGGGCCCTTTTGTTTGGATATGAAAGTTGACTGGAAGAGTTGTTCATTTAGTTTGTCTACCTAAAGTTGACTGGAAGAGCTGTTCATTTAGTTTGTTTACCTAAAGTTGACTGGAAGAGTTGTTCATTTAGTTTACCTAAAGTTGACTGGAAGAGTTGTTCATTTAGTTTGTTTACCTAAAGTTGACTGGAAGAGTTGTTCATTTAGTTTGTTTACCTAAAGTTGACTGGAAGAGCTGTTCATTTAATTTGTTTACCCATGAGAACGGCTCTTGTCTTCTTAAGAATTAGTTTTTATTCGAAATCTGCACACACACATACATACACACACACACCTGCACACATACATACACACACATACATACACACATACAATCATTATATATCTCCTTTTTTTTAAAAAAGTTGTCATTTGGCTTGTTTAAAAAGATGTTTACTTTTCTTGAATGAGACACAATATGCTGTATTGGTAAAGGATAATTTACCAAGTTATTCAGTTTGCTGCAGGTATTATAAAGATTATGATTTGGTGAGACACAATATACTGTATTGGTAAAGGATAACACTGGGCAACAGCCAAAAAATCGTCAGGGGTTTTTCAACTGATTTAGACTAATTTTGGTGTTCTGAGTCCGAATATCACATTGATTTTGCTGGGTCAGGTCAACTTCTTGATATACAGCCATAGACCTACCTGAGAGCTATACGTATTCTAATATCGGGGGTTTTGAGTTCAATCATTACTATAAATTAGCTGCATAAAAATTAGCAGCAAAATAATTACAATTATAAAAACAGAGATAATTATATTTTATTAATAAATCATCAATCTGGATTTTCACTTGATTATTTAATGCATCAGCACTTGATTGGGCACAGCCTCCAGTACTCCGACCTTCCATCTGCCCGTCGTCCAGCTGCTCACAGCGAAGAAATTCCTGTACCAGCGTTCAGAGATCTTCCTGACAGCGACGATGAGGCCACCACTTTAGACGAGGGAGGAGATACAGAAGAGGAGTATGAATCACAAGAAGGTCCGCAGCCGTTCTCACAATGTGAGCTTAATGATCTGGTTCGGGATCTCAGCTGTCGAATAATTCCTCCAAGCTGTTGACCGCCAGACTTAAAGGGAAAAATCTACTTGGCAAGGACGCGCGTATCACTTTTTTCCGCAGAAGGCATGAGGACTACATGGGCCACTTCTGCCAGGAGGAAGACCTTGTGTACTGCCGAGATGTCGCGCTGTCTTCTTGATAAACTTGGCAGTCCTCAATACGATCCCAGAGATTGGCGGCTCTTCATTGACAGCTGAAAGTGTGTGCTCCTCCACAACGCGAACCAGTTCGCCTCCAACCCTCTTGCGCACTCCACAACTCTTGAAGAGAAGTATGAAGCAGTGAAGTATGTGCTCGACAAAATCCAATACGAGCAGCACCAATGGATCATCAGCGTCGACTTTGAAGATGGTGAACTTTCTAATTGGTCAGCAGTCCGGGTTAACTAAGTACCCTAGTACCCATGCTTTATATCTATGTGGGACAGTCGCGACATAGCCCAGCACTATGTAAAGAAAGAGTGTCCGGCGCGAGAGCAGTTAGTACCTGGGGCGAGAAACATCATAAACAAACCTCTTGTTGACCGGGAGAAGATATTGATCCCACCGCTACACATGAAGCTTGGGTTAATGAAACAGTTTACGCGCGCTCTGGACAAAGATGGGAGGTGCTTAAACTACATGTGCCGAGCATTTCCTCAACTGACGGCCCACAGATACGGCAGCTCATAAAGGACACATAGTTCCAAAACTCCATGAACACTCTTGAGTGCGATGCCTGGAAATCGTTTTTGCAAGTGGTGAACAAATTCCTGGGGAACACTAAGGTAGCAAACCACGCCAGACTCATCAGCAGCATGATAGAGGACTTCCAAAAAACTCGGGTGTTTGATGAGTATAAAGATGCACTTCCTGTTCTCACACATGGAGAAGTTTCCTGAAAACCTTGGGGCGATGAGCAGGGAGAAAGGTTCCATCAGGACATCTGCCAAATGGAGGAAAGGTACCAGGGGAGGTGGGACGCAGTCATGCTGGCGGACTACTGCTGGTCGTTGAAGAGAGACAACCCAGCAGCTGCTCACACACGAGAATCGAAGAAACGCCGATTTATGCCTTGAACTCTGAACTTTTGTTTCACGTAACTCTCGTTCTTATACTAATATTATGATAATGATGCTTATCAAATCTGGTGGAGTAAATAAAAACTGAATGAATTTGAACACGTTGACTTTTATTTCTTGAGTAAAACGGAAAAAATCGTCAGCTGATGATCCGCAAAAAATGTGTTTTTTTTTACAAAAAAAAAAAAACGATTTTTTTTTATTGCTGTAGCAAAAAATCCTGACCTGATTGAGCAAAACCAATGTCATTTTCGGACTCAGTGCACCAAAATTAGTCTAATTCAACTGGAAAACCCTGGACGATTTTCAAAAAATGTTTTTTTGTTGCCCAGTGTAATTTACTAAGGTTACTCAGTTTGCCGCAGGTATTATAAATATGATGATTTAATGAGACACTATATGCTGTATTATAAAGGATAATTTACTAAGTTATTCAGTTAGCTGCAGGTATTATAAAGGTGATGATTTTGTTCTCAGCTCCAACGGCGGCAATGGTCATCCTCGTGTGGAGTATTGTACAGTTCGGCTTCGTTATGTTTCGTGTGTCACAGGAATCAAGTTTTGACCAGCCAGAATATATCTTTACAGCCTCTCTAAATTACTGGATCCTGGTACTGGGATGCCACTTGATTATTGAATGGGAAAAAACAGGTTAGCCATCTGTGGGGAACAAGAAGACATAGCTGAACCATCAGTGGTTAGTTAGAAGAAAATAGTGAATTATGAGTGATGAAGACAGAAGTAAGTAATATAAAACAGTTGTGAGCCATGCATCAGAAGACAGAAGTGAGCCATAAGAGATGTTAGAAGATAGACGTGAGCCATTAGTTATGTGTCAGAATACAGAAGTGAGCCATGAGTGGTGTGTGATGATCTATAATAGAGCTATGAGTGGTGCGTGATGATCTATAATAGAGCCAAGAGTGGTGTGTGATGATATATAATAAAGCCATAATTAGTGTGTGATATGTAATAGAGCATTGAGTGATGATCTATAATAGAGCCAAGAATGGTGTGTGATGATATATAATAGATCCTTGAGTGGTGTGTGATAATATATAATATAGCCTTGATGATGTGTGATGATCTATAATAGAGCCAAGAGTGGTGTTTGATGATCTATAACAGAGCCATGAGTGATGATATATTATAGTCATCAGTGATTGTGATGATATATAATAGAACCATGAGTGGTGTGTGATGATGTATAATATGCGCACATTATAAATGAAACACTACAATGAAAACATCTTTGTGGATTGTTCAGGACGAGGATTTAGTTGGCAGATGTTGACAAACTCCCACACAGCCCATAGAAACATAACTCTGTTGAAATGCATTATTATGTTGATGAGTGTCAGCATTGTGATGCTACTTATGGGCCCTGTATTCAGAATGACTCTAAAATACTGCAAAGTAAGCTATCAACTGCCAGTCATTTTGTTTTATAATTTGCGAGATGAGCAAATATTTCACGTCTAGTTTCATGTTATTTTGATTATTTGATTCAGCTTGTTTTTACCACACTTTCTTCTTCTTTTTAATTACAGCCACTGAATGTGTTGATTCTATTTATGACGTTGTTATTTCCTCTTCAGCAGAACATATCTATGATTTTAACTAAATAACTAGGCGACATTTATTTTAGTACGAATTTCAGACAATAGGCGACAACATCTTTCCTTTTATTTATAATTTCCATGTTTAGTTAAAAAAAATGCAAACATATAATTATTCCGTTTTATTCTGATTGAATCATTTTAACGTTTGGCTGTCTCAAAATGTTGAGTAGTGTTCGATTGCAAATTGGCATGACGGACTTATACAGTGACTTCGCAAGTTAAATAATTAGTGTAAGAATGTACATGTATTATTTCATCAGTTTATACCTGTTTTCTACTATTATTGTCCCTATTTGTACTCGTCTATTTGAAAAGATGGTTTAATATTATCTATAGTTAAATATATTTTATTTTCACTTCGCCATTCTGCTGTTTTAAGAGAGTTCAAACTTCAGTTGGGATAGCTCAGCATATTAGGACATAGTAGAAATGTTCCAAATACTGACCATGCAAGTACAAGTAACACATAGCTAGTACAATACATACGTTTTTTGAATTGCAAGTAAGAGTACATATACAAGTACCCAAGATACAAGTACTTAAGTTTAAAGTAGCAATGCTTTTCTATGTATTTTTTTTTAATTTGTACTCATTATATTAAAGTCGCTTCAATGGGCCCTTACAGTTGTAGGAATTCATAACAAGCGTGGCATTTACTCTGCAAAAAAAAAGACCATGAAGAAAGTTCAATCTGCTCTCTATTTGCCATGGAACGATGCAATTGCTGGGTGAATGATCTTGAATGAATTGTCAATTATTATTGAAAAAAAAAACAGTTTTCTTTGTAATTCAGATTTTAAGATTTGTTTTAAAATTTACAGTTTTCATAAAAGCATCAAACTTTATACATCTAAACATAATGATAGATTGGATACGTTTAAAGTTTTGACTTTAAATTGTTTAAAGAACATTGTTTTTCTTTTCAAACAGTGAACTAACAGCTAAACAAACATGTCGGAAAACTATTCATTCAAATTTGACACTGAAACGTCACTTAGATTCTGAGCAGTTATAGCCAAATTAGCAACATTTTATTGCTGTATCTAGTTGTTGAACCTTAATGTTTCGGAGTGTAATGAATGTTTAAAAAAGAATAAATTTTTAAAATCAGTTGAAAATTCGCTAACCCTTATATTCAGTCATTTTTCAACCAAATTTATCAGTAATTTTGGTTACAAAGAATTTAATTGATTTTTCTTTAAACTACTCAAAAACTATTCAAGTTCGATTATCACGTTTGTAAACAGAATGTTTGTGTTACATTCGGTCAGGAGTTGTTTTTCTTTTTATCCCTTTATCCCCGCCCCCTCTCACTCCCCCATCCTAAATGTCACTCAGTCAAAAATTCATGAAATGACTCTTTGTTCTTCTGTGATGAGATGGTTTATCCTCTAATGTTTAAGAATTTCATTGAAATAGAGGAAATGGTGTCATTTTGTAAATGCAAATATCATTGAAACTACGTTTGTTATCCTTTTCTTTTTCGACCCCATTATTTTGATAGGAAAGTATCCCTAGTCACTGACACTGACTGAATCGATCACTGTTCGATCTGTTGGTTATAACCAACAACTCGCTGCATTTAGACAAACACACAATTATAACAATAATTACCAAATTAAATTCAGTGTAACCGGTAATAAACACACGATTATAACAATAATTATCAAATTAAATTCTTGGGCAAACAACTCTAGAAAATAAAGTCAGTTTGATAGAAGAATTATGCGCCGTTCATAAAACTTTTGTTCCCATTCTAAAATTGATCAGGTGTAAATTGTGGACATTGGCCTGGTATTCAACAAAATGCTAGAAGGCACCTACTGTTTTAAAGGTTGTCATTACAAAATATAACATCTTGCGATGACACCTGCTGTTCGCATTGTCATTACAAAATATAACATCACGCAGTAAACAAAATTAATCAACTTCCCACCCTCCTACCTCATACACACCACCATCATTACCACCGTGACTCTTATCCACCACCACTAGAATCTGATCCACCAACACTAGACTCTGATCCACCACCAGTAGAATCTGATCCTCAACAAGTCTGATCCACCACCAATGAAATCTGATCCACCACCGTAAAATCAGTCCTACAGTAGAATATGATCCACCACCAAGTGGAATCTGATCCACGACCAGAAGAATCTGATCCACCACCAGAAGATCTGATCCACCACCAGTGATCTGATCCGAAGAATCTGATCCTACCACCAGAAGATCTGATCCACCACCAGTAAGTCTGATCCACCACCAGAAGAATCGATCCACCATTAGGGTAGTCACCACCAGAAGAATCTGATCCACCACCAGAGAATCTGATCCACCACCAGTAGAATCTGATCCACCACCAGAAGAATCTGATCGACCAGAAGAATCTGATCCACCACCAGTAGAATCTGATCCACCGTACAGAAGAATCTGATCCACCACCGGAAAAGTCTGATCCACCACCAGAAGAATCTGATCCACTACCAGTAGAATCTGATCCACCACCAGTAGAATCTGATCCACCACCAGTAGAATCGATCCACCACCAGAAGATCTGATCCACCAACACTAGAAAGTCTGATCCACCACCAGAAGAATCTGATCCACCACCAGTAGAATCACCACCAGAAGAATCAGACCACGACCAGAAGAATCTGATCACCCACCAGTAGAATCTGATTGATCCACAACCAGTAGAATCTGATCCACGACCAGAAGAATCTGATCCACCACCAGTAGAATCTGATCCACCACCAGTAGAATCTGATCCACCACAATGCAGAATCTGATCCTACCAGAAGAATCGATCCACCAGAAGAATCTGATCCCAACCAGTAGAATCTGATCCACCACCAGAAGAATCCTGATCCACCACCAGAAGAATCTGATCCACCACCAGAAGAATCTAGTCCACCATGATAAATCTAAGTCACCACCAGAAGAATCAGTCACCACCAAGAAGAGGTGATCACCACCAGAGAATCTGGTCCACCACCAGAAAATCGATCCACCACCAAGTGATCCACCACCAAGAAGATCTGATCCACCACCGAAAGAATCTGATCCACGACCAGAAGAATCTGATCCGCCACCAGAAAAGATGCAGTCCACGGAAGAATCTGATCCACAATAGTGAATCTGTGATCCACGACCCAGAAGAATCGATCCACCACAGTAGAATCGATCCCACCACAGTAGAATCTCCACCACCGTGAATCTGATCCACCACCAGAAGAATCTGATCCACCACCAGAAGAATCTGATCCCCAACCAGTGAATCTGATCACCACCAGAAATCTGATCCACCACCAGAAGAATCTGATCCACCACCAGAAGAATCGATCCACCACCAGTAAATGATCCACCACCAGAGAATCGATCCACCGCAGAAGAATCAGTCCACCACAGAAGAATCTGGTCCACCACCAGAGAATCGATCCACCACCAGAAGAATCTGATCCACCACCAGAAGAATCTGATCCACCACCAGAAGAATCTGATCCACGACCAGAAGAATCTGATCCGCCACCAGAAGAATCTGATCCGCCACAGAAGAATCTGATCCACCACTGCGAAGATCTGATCCACCGCAGAAGAATCCAGTCCACCCAGAAGGTGATCCACCACCCGATCTGATCCCTGATGAATCTGATCCACCCACCGAAGAATCGTCTGCAATGCAGTCTGATCGACCAGAAGAATCTGATCCACCGCCAGTAGAATCTGATCCACCACCAGTAGAATCTGATCCACCACCAGAAAAGATCTGATCCACCACCAGAAGAATCTGATCCACCACCAGAAGAATCTGATCCACCACCAGAAGAATCTGATCCACCACCAATGCGATCGATCCACGGTAGAAGAATCGATCCACCACAGTAGGAATCTGATCCACCACCAGAGAATCTGATCCACCACCAAGAAATCGATCCACCGCCAGTGCGTCGAGTCCACCTTGAAGAATCTGATCCACCACCAGTAGAATTTAGTCCACCGGTAGAATCTGATCCACCACCAGTAGAGAATCTGATCACCACCAGAAGAATCTGATCCACCACCAGAAGAATCCAGATTCCACAACCAGTAGAATCTGATCCACCACCAGAAGAATCTGATCCACCACCAGAAGAATCTGATCCACCACCAGAAGAATCTGATCCACCACCAGTAGAATCTGATCCACCCACCAGAATCTGATCCACCACAGAATCGATCCACCACCAGTGGGAATCTGATCCCCACAGAAGAATCTGATCCACCACCAGAAGAATCTAGATCCACCACCAGTAGAATTTGATCCACCACCAGTAGAATCGATCCACCACCAGAAGGGTGATCCACCACAGAAGAATCTGATCCACCACCAGTAAAATATGATCCACCACCAGAAGAATCGATCCACCACCAGAAGAATCTGATCCACCACCAGAAGAATCTGGTCCACCACCAGAAAGAATCAGTCCACGACCAGAAGAATCTGATCCGCACACAGAAGAATCTAGTCCGCCACCAGAAGAATCTGATCCACCACCAGAAGAATCGATCCATACCAGAAGAATCTGATCCACAAGTGATCTGATCTACGACCAGAAGAATCTGATCCACCACCAGTAGATCTGATCACACCGCAGTAGAATCTGATCCACCACCAGTAGAATCTGATCCACCACCAGAAGAATCAGTCCACCACAGAAGAATCTAATCCACAACCAGTAGAGATCTGATCCACAACCGGTAAGTCTGATCACCACGAAGGTCAGTCTGAAGAATCCCAGTCCACCACCAGAATCTGATCCACCACCAGTAGAATCTGATCCACCACCAGAAGAATCTGATCCACCACCAGCAGAATCTGATCCACCACCAAAGTCTACGGGTCACCACGAAGAATCTGATCCACGACCAGAAGAATCTGATCCTGCCAAATCTGATCCGCCACCAGAAGAATCTGATCCACCACCAGAAGAATCTGATCTTCACCAGAAGAATCAGATCTTTACCAGTAGAATCAGTCGACCAAGCGTCTAGTCCACCACCAGTAGAATCTGATCCACCACCAGTAGAATCTGATCCACCACCAGTAGATCAGTCCTACACCAGAAAGATCTGATCCACCACCAGAAGAATCTAATCCACAACCAGTAGAATCTGATCCACAACCAGTAAGGTGATCACCACCAGAAGAATCTGATCCACCACAGAAAGAATCTGATCCACCACCAGAAGAATCTGATCCACCACCAGTAGAATCTGATCCACCACCAGAAGAATCTGATCCACCACCAGCAGAATCTGATCCACCACCAGAAGAATCTGATCCACAACCAAGTAGAATCTGATCCACAACCAGTAGAATCCCCATTGCCTGAACACAATGATACACAGCACACGTCAGTTCGCTTGCTCCTCCATGACCAACTCTGGTGTGAATCTCAGTTGAGCAAGTCCCTGGATGAGTCCATTCCATACAGCTTTTTTTTTTCCATTAATCAATATTTCTAATTTTTTTTCTAACTTTTTTGTTTGTTGATCTTTACCTTGATCTGTTACCACAGCTCACTCTTATGCCGTGGGAACTAGCGTTGTTTGCAAGTTTGGTGGAAAGATTTTGGAGTTGCTGTTGCAGGTCTATGTCATCTGCAAAACGCAGGTTTTCAATAGCTTCCTGTGGTAGTTCAGTAAAACAAAACGTGGTATTTTTTTTACAGAACCAGTAGAAAAAACTGAAACTAGCGAGAGCCTTGTATAACACTAACATTTGTCCTGATTGTAAAATCACAACAAAATATTCTACATTAGTAAAGATCGTCACACCATTTTAATTGTACCCCATACTATGAGTTTAAAATGTAATAAAATCTTAACAAGGATTCTCCAAGCAAGAACCTCTACCTAGCTTATCTGCCAACCGGGAGCAACCAATATTTTAGCCACCCCTCAGCCCCGTAGCCGGGGGGCACTGGGGGGCGTGCCCCCCATAAATTAGTGCCCCCCACTGGGTGTGGAGTGCCCCCCAGCAAAGAAAGGAAAAAATAAAGAAAAAGTAACTAAATGAAGAAAAACTGCCCCCTTGGGTATTGGTGCCCCCCTGCTTACTTTGACCTGGCTACGGGCCTGCACCCCTACAACTTGATGTTTTTTGTTTCTTTCATTCTGGTTCATAATAATTAGGTAAGATTTCGTTTTGTTTCTTTCATTCTAAGTCGCAATAATCATTAGGTAAGATTTCGTTTTATTTTCTTTCATTCTAAATTCATAATCATGGTAGATTTCGTTTGTTTCTTTTCATTCAATTTTATAATCGTAGGTAGATTTCGTTTGTTTCTTTCATTCTAAATTCATTATCATTGGGTAAGATTTCGTTTTGTTTCTTTCATTCTAAATTCATTATCATTAGGTAAAGATTTCGTTTTGTTTCTTTCATTTTTCCGCCTCTGGTTGAGCTCACCACCCGGGTTTTCGCACCACTGAGCTCTGGGTACGACGCGATCCTGTCTACAGGAGTTTAGATAAGTACATCATTAAATACATACTTCATTGTATGTCAATCTAAACGAATGTTCAAAACTTGTTTTATTGAGAGATTATGTTATCAAAAAAAGTGGACCTCTAAAAATACTAAACTGGTGTTGAACAGTGCAGAAATGTGTGCAAATGTATACGCCACAGCCGCAACTAATGGCGTGGTTCATAGGTATACGTAATATACGAATCCGAAATTCCTATCTATTGAGTTAACCAGTCGCAACATGTCCGCTAATTCAACAAACTGATGGTGATACTCGTCCGACATGTGACCCAGATTATCTCGGCCACATTTAGGTGATTCTCTGGAAACAGTGGACATATATGCACATGTTGGGTAAAGCAATGGACATATCTGCTTTAGCTATGGTGGGTAGAAGCAGTGGACATATATGCACTAGCTATGTTGGGTAAAGCAATGGACATATGTGCACTAGCTATGTTGGGTAGAAGCTTAATGGTTATCTGCACTAGCTATATTGGGTAGAAACAATGGACATATCTGCACTAGCTATGGTGGTAGAACAGTGGACATATATGCACTAGCTATATTTAGGTAGAAGCAGTTGACATATCTGCACTAGCTATGTTGGGTAAAAGCAGTGGACACATGTCTGCACTAGCTATGGTGATGAAACAGTGGACATATATGCACTAGCTATGTTGGTGAAGCAGTTGACATATCTGCACTAGCTATGGTGGCTGAAGCAGTGGACATATCTGCATTGGTGGCTAGAAACAGCAGTTAAAGGATATCTGGTAGTTACGGTTATATATTGATGTCTTCTTTTTCTGAATAATTGGAGTTAACAGATGAATATGAACTGATAAATAATTGTGGCTAACTTTAGAAAATATACCTACACTTTCCTTCTAGGAAATGGAATACTTTAGTACTATGATTTATTCCAGAAATAAATATTGTTTTTAGTGTGTTACATGGCTATACATACATACAGAAGTTCAGTTTTTTATCTAGAAAAATAAGGGTGAATCAATTCCCAAGTTTTGAAATTATATCTCTTCATTTTAAATGTACATGTAACTGCTAAAGTATTGCTGAAATATGTTGTGTATTTATTCTTTCTATTCATTTTCATCTTTAGCTACGGTAATAGCAGTTTTGTCAGAAAGAACTAAAGGAATTATCTGAAATAATCTATACAGAATCAAACCCTCCTAATAATAATACAATATGTAAAAATAACAATAACTTCACAATCAAACTAATGCAAATAAACACAACAATTGGTAATCAACACAGAACAGTGAAATAGATATAGTAGTAATATTTCAATGCATAAATGTATCTTACCCTATATATAAATTAGCACAGGACAAAGAAAATATTTTTTTATATATAATTTATTGCAAGAGAAAAAAATGAGTTTCAAAAAAACAGATGTCTTTCAATGATAATTAATATTGATAACAATGAAACAAAAATCATTGATGTTGTGAAAATAAGTATTTATGGGATGATTGAAAATATTTCATAATAAATAAAACAATTCTTCAATTAAATACATAGGAAATTAAAAACATAAAATATGTATGCATAGTAAATATCACTTGTAGAATGAATCAACTTCAAATTTTATAGCAATAAGGAAGATGAGTTTCTCTTGTTACAAAAAAAAAAATGAAAATGTTTCATAAGAAAAAAATTGAATAAACATCAAAAAAAGAATGAATCACCAAAACTGATAAGCAGTAGAGAAAGAAACCAGTGATTAATAAATCATAAAGAACAAACAAACTAGTGATTTAGAAATGCAACTGCTAAAAAAATTCAAGAAAAAAAGGTCAAAATGTCAGTCCCAAGTGTCTAAGAATACCTCATCCATGCCACATTTAAATAACAATTATGATCATATGATATCTTTTAATGCTGTTTAATAAAGTGATAAGCCATGAGAATGAATATCGAATCAGGTTGAAAAAATACAATGCAACAGATTATATTTATTAGAATTAAACTGCACAATCAAATGCATCTAAGAAATATACTGTACCTAATAGAAAAAATGGCTATGCTGACGTATTATTATGTGCGATCAAACTAAATCTAAATCTATCATGCCTGAATGACAGACAAATCCAGTAGTACCTGATCACATTTCATTCAGGATATACATTAAATGAACAATTCCTGAGATGGTAATTTTGCTACATTTAAGGACTAAAAGAAAATCAGCTATATTTTTTAATTACTGCAATGTCAGGAATGAAAAAAAATATATCATCATAATAAACTGTAATTACTAAATTTGAATTTCAATAAAAGTTTAGAAAAAGACATTCAAAAAATAAATTGAAACTCATGCTTAAATTAGATTAAATTATCTGCACATTTATAGAAGCACATTGATTATACTACATTACAATGTACAGAAAATTATTTGATAATCATGTGATTAAAACATATTCCTCTCAGTTCTAGAATAAATAAGTTATGTCCGTTGCATGTAAGCATACATCTTTTAGGTGTAATGCACCTACATAAACCTCACAACCCTAACTTCAAATAAATAAATCATGTTTACATTCACACAAAACAATGTCATTGAATTTGTTTTAGTTATAACAGCTTTGTTGATTTAAATACATTAACATAACTATGGCTGCGTCATTCAAATAACAAATTATCTATTTTAAATAAACTGGGGAAAAAGTATTTTGGTGAAATATATTTGAAATCATCAACTATCTGGAAGATAAAACATCTCTTCTCTAAACAGTTAAGGTTCCATTGAATCTGAAATCTCATATGATTCTCTTTTAGCACCATTCTACAGTTTCACAGGGCTCTAGTCCAGGTCAAGAGCTTTTTCTTTCTAGGAGAATTAGTAGACACTTGTGCTAAGTTTCTGCTACTGTAACTGTGACAGTTGACTTAAGTCCTTTATGTTTATGTTATTGCCTCAGACTGTTCACAGTAGTTTTACTGCCTTCATCTTCATCTTCACTGTCATTACCACCAAAGCATTCTGAATAAGGCTTCCTGTTTAAACAGAAATAAACATTTCAACAAAATAATATCACACTAACGTCAATTTAACAAGTGACATTAAGAATTACGTTCATTTTAATTGAATGTCTCATTTATCTAACAATTATAGTATTATAGCTATTTTATTTCCAGTGACAGGATGGACATGCAGTATTCTATTCCTTCTTTATGATGAAGTCCCTATAGCCTGGCTTAAAAAATGAGTGCCTGACATTCATTGAAGTAAGACAAGCGGGCATTGCTGGGCTGAGGCAAATAGTCTATCTGTCTGCCCCCTCAGCAGCCCTCATGGCCTGCAAAAAGAGATATTTAAAGTTTTACTTATTTACAGTTTCATTTTCAGAAAAAATAACTGCTGTCATGTAATATGATGTAGCGTTTAATTAATTCTGCAAGCAAATGTGATTTTTTCTCTGTTGAGTTACTAGAATGCAGTATAGAACTAAATGACACCAATGTGTTGACAGTGTTTAAAAATAACCACAAATATTCCTAGTGATTTTCTGTGGAGGGGGACTCCAAAAAACAACTATAAGTTTGATCAGATACTAAGGGAACATAAAGAATGATTGATTAATAATGAGTTAAAATATTAATCAATACTTTTCATCAAGATTTTTTTCTACTTATCTACCCAATATTTTTACATTCATCTTTTGATATATGAAAATCATTATTTTAATAACATATATTTAGCCATTTACTGCCACAACTATACTGAAAACTTTGTGGTGCCTGTACTCATTACAAAACAAACTATGTTTTCTATTCACCAAACTTTAATGAATTTTCTTAAAATGAATTCATATTTTAATTTAATATTTCTCTATATAATTATTTTTTAAATATACTTAAATAAAATATGCTAAAATAAAAAATAACTCCAAAGATGGTAAATATTTATAGAAACTATGATCACTTAAAAAAATTGTGTGGGCACCAATCTAAATAATTTAGCTTCATCAATTGAATTTATCAATTAATGTCATTTAAAAAGTTGAATTCAACCCAGCATTCTTTGGTTAATACGCCGTATCAAAGAATGCCATAATTTTTCTATATGTATTACAAATTGTGAAAAATCACCATTGATTCTGTTTTTTTGATCATCATGTTTCTACCATTTCTATAGTCTAAAATTTATTTTCACTAAAAAATACTATGGCACACTTTTTTTAATACACAGTGGAAAAAAATTTTGCTTCTTTTGTTTATCAATGTTAATATATATGGAGCAAGTAAGAATTAAGTAGTGTACCCACAGGAATATAAAATACAAGAATTAGCATTGTTTTTTTTAAAGTTCTCAACCATTTGCTAGGAAAAGGCCACCAATTTTTATGTTTTAATACCTCTTAACCTCAGATGTTTAGTAAAAAAATATCAATGACAAAATAGTCAAAATTGCTTATGAAGTATTGAAAAATTATATTTTAAAATTCACAAGTATGTGAATGGGTTTATTTTTTTAAAATTATATCTTTAGTTAAATCCGATTTAAAATTCTAAATAATTCAACAGCACATAAATGGTGATATAAAATTGAAAACTTCCTATATAAAAAAAGAAAGGACTTACGATATATTGAGAAATATAAAAACATTGATCTCTGAAACAACTTCCTCAATATAAATGACAAAGTAAATAATAGATGATAGAATCGTTCTAAAACTGAAAATATCAAATTAAATTCTTTCAGGGACTTTGCGGATTAAACGTGCCTCAGCGATAAACATGATCCATTTTATATACTTGGTCTTATAATAATTTCACCAGTTTTATTTATAATGTTCATTTAGTAAAATATGACAAGTGAACCTTTTTATAAAAATAAATTATTACCTATTGTAAAAATTTTAATCTATAAAAACAGCCCTGCACTTTCGGTTGCCAGTTACAAACATCGCCATAAGTTTTGAGAATCACAATATTCCCCCTCCTCCCATTTACCAGTATCAAAAAAATAAGCTTTGAAACTCTCAAATTCCACAAAATACCACACTAAAAATAAATAATAAGTTTATAATAGCCTTAAATATCTTCCAAATTTTCTGAAATAGCATAACTACAAGTTAAGTGCCAACTAACTCTCATAGTACACAAAAAAAAGTTTTGGAGACAATGAAATAATAATACAATCATAAACTTCCTTTGCATTGAAAGATAGCTTTTTCCTGAAATAAAATAAGTTATAAAAGTTTGCTACATTAGGAAACAAATGAAATCTGAAAAAACAAGTAAAAATAATAATTGCACTTGTTATTGTAACTTTTCAAAAATACAAAAAAGTTGCTGTTTTTCATGTGAGACTTACAATGATTAAATAAAGACTTATAGTGGATGTAGAGATTCTTGTTTATACGGCCGATTAAACATGTTATATTAAATTGCTGGCTAATACATTACCTTTTTTTCATTTGTTTACAACAAAACTACTATTAATAGTACTATATTTTATGTAACATTAAGTGGAAGGATTTCATAATAATTAAAAAAAGGTTGAAAGCGTAATTTTGTTGATTATCTGTTAGGAAAAAAAAACCAATCTAATAAATCTCTTTCAAAGAGCATTTCTGGTCAAAAAACCACATTACTTAAAATTGTATTTTTAAAAATCTATAACCCCGCGAAACTGTGCTCGGCGGTTGTCGGCTCTGAATATTTCTGTAAGCGTTCCATTGATAAAATCGACGAGATTAAATACAGGTAGAAAATCCAGTCCAATATTTATCTGCACCATATTACTTCGTTTATTATAAAATAAACTTCGGTTTTTTCTGTTCTTGTACTTTTGCTTTATGTAGGAATTATTAGGTTGAATTTTGTCAACTATTTTTCATGGTTGATTTTTCGAAAAAATGGTGGATCTTTATTGCTTTCAGGACTTCAGAGTTTACGACATATTTCTTGTATTAAATATTTTTGAAACCTTTACAATGAAAGTGATTCTGATGATGGCTTTAATTTAAGCTTGCATTAATTGTGTGACACAAAAAAATGAGAAGTACTGATGAAGTAAGCGATCAAGACAATGGAGATTTTAACTTGCAAGGTTGGCTGCCATGATAAATGTGAGCCGAGAAACTCAGAGCGTCACAAATCAAATCTTCCAGAAACATGATAGTAAAGGAATAAATATATTCATATATTTTTTTCTCAATAAGAATATCATTATTAATTAAATAAATTGATTTTATTTCTTTAAATTTTTTGTCAGTTTTATCTTAGTTTTTGTTTCAACAATATTTCATTTTGCGTGCAGCACTTGAGCAAACAAAAAGGTTTCAGTCAATTTCAAAAGTCACACCCACACCACCGATCATGTGAAAGGTAAATGAAAGGGCTATATAATATTATCAGAATTATAAAGGTAAACCTTAAAAATGGGAGGTTGAGGCACCTTGAAAGATACACTTTAGTTGCATTTTTCTCATGACCTCTGAAAACCAAGCTCAGGTCACATAAATAAACATAGAGAAAAAGTTAAATATTTATAATGATCCCCATTCGATATCTTTCAGAATATATATACTGGGCTTCAGGTGATACTTATTTGCCACTATTGATTTTTCTAGCAATTACCCAAAACACTTAAAATACCCTTTACAAATTCTGACAGTTCGTGGTTAAAAGACTTTACAGTAAAGGCAAAATCATATCAGTTAAGAATAAATATAGATGGCTCCCTCTTTTATTATCTATCTAACTATCTCTTTCAAATTAATCTGTCAGTCACTTCATAAAAATGAATACATGTAGCAAAATATCTAAACAGATAATTCAACAAATTAAGGATGAAGTTTTATGTTTACTGACACACTAGTGAAAATAAGTTATAATGTTAAACACTTTGAAAGAAACTCAGACAGACATTTATGGTCAAGATATTTACTTATGACCACCTAAGTGTAAGTGGACCAATAAGAAAAAAAACTTTATCTGGCAGTTATATAGGCTTTTGAAGATTAATGATACTACTTCAATTATTTGTCAAAGATTTGTATTTATTTTTTAAATTAATAGTAAGTACGTGTTTTTAGAGCTATGAGATGCACTTTTCTCCCCAAAAGTAAGCGTCATCTTAGAGCATAATTGCTGTTTTGCAAGGATGTTTCTTTCTTTTCTTATTTTCAAACTGGGTGTCTAATGATCAGGTGTCTATAGTAGACAATAACTAGTAATAAACTGACTGTATAATGTCATCTATGAAAAATTTACCTCTTTGTAATTTATGGTCTCTGTTCTTCCAAACCTGATATTTTTCCCTGCAAAACAGTAAATACAGCCAACTTTCCATTGTCAATAAGATACAATTTAGAAATGTTAATAAAAAAGACTAGTCGACTTATCTGCAACTAAATTCTTTGAAATAATGCAAGAAGCAAGCAAATAAAGTTTATAAAATGATAAAATTAAAACACACAAATAAACCAATATAGATAAACATAAAATGCAAGTAGTATCAATTCTAAAAGTTGTGGATGTGCTACCTGCCAATAGCACTCAAACCAAACCAAATCCTAACTTCTCTAATAAATTAAAAACTCTACATTGGCTTAACAAATGGTTATTTCTGAAATAAGTGGGACCTTCCACCCTACTCCATACATTTAACAAAACAGTAAAATGCATGTGGCTACAAAATGTTTTGAAAACCCTACTTGTGCTTACATTGACTTTTTTTTAAAAAAGTAACATCCTCCACACTTAATCATTACATATTCACAACACTGGTCAATACATGATTAAAGTATTCTTAAATTTTGTAAACATAGGTACATGTCATATTTTATCACTCTACTGCACCATTTACAGAAAATTATATTTCTCATTATTAATTTTTTTTTTCAATGGGTTCATGAAATGTTGAAATAAGACTTCAAGAACAAAGTTTTCTGTTTGATTTACATCACAAACCATCTTTACTAACACAAGAGGGAAGGGAGATGGTCGCACAGGTTTTTTTTTCTAACCAAACTTCATCCCTCTCATTTTTGGCTATGTAAGACAAAAGACAGCTTCAGTCACAACAAAAACAGTGATATATATTAGAGATAGATTAGGTAAGAAAGACAGACAGATAGATAAAGAGGGAGAGAGTACAGAGCAACTGTAATTAGATTTTACATCGTGTATTTATTTGTACACAATGGATTTTCATGATTTTTTTTCTTTGTGCTTCTATTTTTATATTTACTATTTTTTAATTTAAGTTAAATCATTTTGTACTTTTAATGAATTAGTATAAGGTTCTTAATTATAAAGCTATCAAAGAAAAAATCCAGCATTCGGTTTTGCAAGATTGTCAAGAAGTGTCACATATAAACACATTCATGCATGTGGGACACTGTTAGAATAACATGTCCATTGTAAACCTTTTAAAATACATATTTTATCTATTTTTATTTATTTTTTAATGTTAAAATATCTTTTATCAATCATAATTTATTTTTAAGTACTTAAAAGCAATCTTAAAAACAAGAAAAGCTGTGATACATTCTTGTAAGCATGTGACATTGGATTTTTTCAAACATTGAGAGTGATAAATATTTTTTAGTTTTAAATGTAGGCTTACTTCAAAAATCATGTAAGATAACAATTTTACTCTCTCCTTCTTTCTTGATATATATGTGTACATTTTAACTTCATTTTTCGGTTATATGGTTAATTTTAAGAGCATATTTTTGCATCATATAGGTCATATTTTGGTATTTTTTAGGTCATTAGGAAATCCGTCAGCTCTAGTCATTTCAGACTAGTAGATTTTATTATCAAGTACTATAATAATACCAAAAAGTTTATATTCCCTATTCTATTGTTCATTTATACATGCATATGTCCTTGACATTATCTTTTTGGTGATGATTCTAAGCTTATAAAACCCTTTTTTTCAGCCACTCACTAGCTGATACAATTTTTTATCTACTATTGCAGGAAAGTTGCACAAAAAGTTGGTATCTCATTAAATGGATGAATAACTACTTTTCGAAAGAACATGCCTATATTTAATTTAATGATTAACATCAAATTAATATCTGAGCCAGTTATCAAACAGAGAAATAGTCCTCAAAATGCTTAGGAATAATGACTAAAAAATCAGAGTATGATATATTTATAATAACTGGAGTGCTCCAAAGACTAAATATAAAATAGATGGACGGCCATCTTCAGGGCCCATCACGTTTATATAATGCAAAAATAGCCCAAAATTTACCCTTCCCTTACCCTTTAAGATAAAGTTACATAACAAATTTCAAGATTCCCTTTTTTCTAACTGCATAATGAGTCCAAGCCCCTCCCCCAGTTGAAAATTTCATGATTGTCGAAATAGGTAACAAGCAATATCATAAATAAATAGGAAAACACTGTGATATAAATCCATAATTCAAACAATAAAGGATGTAACAAAAGGAGAATTAAGTTACTTGGTTCCCAGTGCAGCTCACCCTGCATCCCACATAACACTGCCATTGACAATGGACATGTATGAGCAAAAAATATTCTTCACAATATTCATATTGAATTTTAAGCCCTTTGTCAAACTGTGGGGCGGATGGCCAAGAAGGTGTTATTACTTTACTTGACCATCGACCTAAGAGTCATGTGTTCAATCCTGTGTGAGAACCCTGGAATATCTTCCAGGTGTAATCGGTGCAAAGTGTCCCACAAGTCCACCCAGCTTTAAATGGGTACCTGACTTAAGTTGGGGAAGTAAAGGCGGCTGGGCATTGTGCTAACCACACAATCCCTTCATTTGTCAAGGTTATAGAAACAAATGAATTCTACACTTCATCTGTCCCAATGGCCTGTCAGGGCTAAAGGGAATTTTTTTTTTTTGGTCAAATCTGAATTTCCATTCTTTTTCTTGAAAATTAAAAAATTCTGCCACAAAAATTTAGGGTCAATGGTAATCTTAACAATGAGATCCCTGATCGAATCTCGCACTCCCACTGCAAAGTCAATTTAATGTTAATGGAAATGTTAATGGCATTCGGTGTACAGTAATGACATTGTGTGCCAGAAGTAAGTCTCATCTTTTTTCTTCCTGCACACTAAGAGTAATAATAATAAAAACATTGAATACTCTAGTTATATACTAGTTATATTGTAACTTAAAAGAACACACAAAGAGTTAAATTACATAAAAGAATAATTCTGTTATCCAAATGTCTATGTAACTTTACTCTCTTTGGTCAGGTGGACGCCTCCTTTAAATCCTGAATCAAACACCCCTTTACCTCTACCACCAGCTAAAATTTGTGCCTTGATGACATATTCTTTCACTTCTACAACAAAACAGAGAGAATGTTTATCAATTTTAAGATTGTAATCAAAACCCTTCGTTAAAACCTTTTTTGAGTAGGCTGTACATATATTCTTAAACTATATATTATATACTGGTATATACTCGTAATGCTTAAAATATAGATGCTATACTTTCAAAAGAGGCAGAACAATTTGTCTCAGAGAATTTCAGAAAATCAGAATTTCAGTCAAAAATATGTAAATCCAAGTATGTGCTATTTGATTAAATGTAAGATTAAATGTTTTCATATATTGCAATAATAAGAAATCTGATTCTTAAAAAAGGATTTCTGGAAAGGGGGGGGGGGGAGGCTAAATATACACTGAGAAAGGTGAGTGGACATCTGGTCAATGTACAGAAAAAGACTGGCAAGAACTGATTCTGATTTAATCTGACTTACTGAGCTTTGATGCTATCTTTGTAGCATCTTCTTTAGATCCTGCTACCTCAAACTTTTGAACACTTATGTCATTTTCTGACATAAGTTTTTTACTTTGAAATTCATGAAGATTTAATTTCCTTGTTTGGCTCACTAGTGGAATATACTGAAAAAAAATGTATTTCAAAATTAGAATGTGAATATTAGTTATTTACTTGTACATTCAAATGTGGCCACAATACAACTCTAAATTCAAAACATTTGTTTCAATATAAACAGAGAACTTAATCTCCAATTGTTATATGTCACTTATGATGATTTATCCCTCCTGAACATGTTATACTAACAGAACAAAAATTACTATAACTATATGATCTCTTAAACATCTTCTGTGCAAGGAAAGTATTTGATATGTCAGCAGATGCCATAATTTTCTGGAAATAATTTTATATTCCCTAATTATTATATCTTCATAAATATAATTTATTTCTTTTCAAGTTGATATAAGAAAACCTTTGTAAATAAAAATATTTTATGACAAGATTAAATCAACCTCAAAAGGGGGGGGGGGGGGGGGTTACAGAATACAGAGTGAAAAGTTGCTATATCAGTAAGGAGAATGGTGCAGCTTAGAATGGACAGGCCAAAATGTAGCAACCCAACGGTGATATGCAGGACAATATAAGTAAGGAATGGTAAAAAGTAGAAAACTATCCACTGCAGTGTCCCTGAAGTCCCCCCCCCCCATTTACCTATGATTGTTGAGGGGCAAACATTGATTGATGATGATTGTCCCTTTAAACACTGTTTGTTTGAAAATCCTTTTTTGTTAAATATTTTAAGAAATGCTATAATAATACATAACTTTGCCCTTTAGGCAGTTTCAATCAATGGTTTGGCTTTGAAATTTTATCAATCAATTGATGTCAGTATCATCATAAAAGAAAATGTTCTGTACTCTGCACTGGACTATACAAGTTCTTGAACATAACATTGAACTTTGACTTGAATCTTAATAATCCTGGCTTAGTGTTGAGATGATTGACCTTTGCTTTATTTTTCCCTTAGAAGTAGTCTTTACT
The DNA here is from genome assembly GCA_021962125.1 of Bulinus truncatus. NCBI lineage: Eukaryota > Metazoa > Mollusca > Gastropoda > Planorbidae > Bulinus > Bulinus truncatus. The sequence continues at coordinate 4,972,309 of JAGDYQ010000061.1, forward strand.
TTTTAATATTTATTGAATATAAAAATCTTAAAAAGTGGTGACTGGTGGATTTGTTGTTGCTGTTGTTTTTATATTAACTTAAGCACAGTATATAAAAAAAACTTAAAAAAGGATCTATTTTTACTTTCACTTTTAATAATTTTCAACGACATTGCCGGATTATACAGCAGACTTTAAGAAAATACATTTAAGTAAATGTTTTGTAATGGGAAGAAATGTGACAATTAACGACAAATAAAAGGAACAATATTTACTGCAAGTTACTTTCTTTAACCTACTTTGAAAGTACTTAAATCTTAAAAGATATACCTTGCACTGTCGATGTATTACTTTCCTGAGAATAGTCGCCATGTTGCAATGTTGCCAACCATTCAAAAATTTAGCCCAAAGTATGTATGTCCAAAAACATTTCAAAATCTTGACATTATGTTCATCCAATTTCTTCAAATCAGTCCCCGCGCTTTGCTATTTCGGCTCATCAGATGACAATTACGCAAACTGTTTCAAACATTCTTATTACACCGACAGGGAATAGCAATCATTATTTAATTTAAGGTAAGCTCGAAGTTGTCTTTTATTATTTAAAGAAAAATAAAACTAGTGTGTGTAATTTCCAATGTGCAGTTTTAAGTAAATTTATGCGAGTAAAAAATATTATTGTTACAAGATATAGTAGGCTACTTATAATGTTAAGAAATATTATTCTAAAATTACATCGCAATTACAACAAGGTGTTGTAAATCAGTGGGCAAACTTTTTAAATCTTGGGATCAATGCCGGTTTAACTGCTAGGCGAACTAGGCTGCCGTCAAGGGCAGCACATTTCTGTGGGATGCACTGAAAGGATTTTTCAAGATTTTTTTTTACAATAGCAATAATTTGGAAAATACCGACCTTGAGTAATAAATGGATTCAATATTTGTTTTTAGTTTTTAATGTCAAACTGTAAACATGGGGTACAACTGTAGGCCAATCACAAAAATATTTTCTGTTTATATATTACAATTTACAGATGCACGAGTAATTGCAAAAGTCATTTTTAGTTTGTTACAGAGACGTAACCCACGTTTAATGACGTCCGGGAGCTTTCTCTGTAAACACATCACCATTCCCTTTCTCTGAAAACACCGCACCATTCCCTTTCTCTGAAAACACCACACCATTCCCTTTCTCTGAAAACACCACACCATTCCCTTTCTCTGAAAACACCGCACCATTCCCTTTCTCTGAAAACACCACACCATCCCTTTCTCTGAAAACACCACACCATCCCTTTCTCTGAAAACACCACACCATCCCTTTCTCTGAAAACACCACACCATCCCTTTCTCTGAAAACACCACATCATCCCTTTCTCTGAAAACACCACACCATTCCCTTTCTCTGAAAACACCACACCATCCCTTTCTCTGAAAACACCACACCATTCCCTTTCTCTGAAAACACCACACCATTCCCTTTCTCTGAAAACACCACACCATTCCCTTTCTCTGAAAACACCGCACCATTCCCTTTCTCTGAAAACACCACACCATCCCTTTCTCTGAAAACACCACACCATTCCCTTTCTCTGAAAACACCACACCATTCCCTTTCTCTGAAAACACCGCACCATTCCCTTTCTCTGAAAACACCACACCATTCCCTTTCTCTGAAAACACCACACCATTCCCTTTCTCTGAAAACACCACACCATTCCCTTTCTCTGAAAACACCACACCATTCCCTTTCTCTGAAAACACCGCACCATTCCCTTTCTCTGAAAACACCACACCATCCCTTTCTCTGAAAACACCACACCATTCCCTTTCTCTGAAAACACCACACCATTCCCTTTCTCTGAAAACACCGCACCATTCCCTTTCTCTGAAAACACCACACCATTCCCGTGCCAAAAAGTACAATGGTGGTGCCAACCAGTGGCGTCACTAGGGTTGGTGTCACCCGGTGCTAGACCTGCCAGCCGAATTTTTTTTTAAGTTTCGGCTGGCTGACATAATTTGACCATAAATTGAGTAAATTGACATTTGCGGCTGATTTTCGGCTGATTTTTGGCAGATTACGAAATATTTGGCTAAAATTCGGCTGACGCCTATAAAAAATTGATTTGATAAAACTTCAGCAATAAAACAATTTTACAATACTTGGGGAAAAGTTTTATTATTTAAAACAACAGAAATAAACAGCTGTATATGATGAATACATTCCACACATTCAGTTTCTGTCTCTCAATACTTTAATACGCACTTAAAATATCAGTTTATAATTGTCATGAATAAAACAAACGAGATGTAGTTCATCAGCTTTCTTCAGAAACATGTTCACTAACTAGCTGCGAATGCGATACATCAGCTTTAGACATAATGAATCCACGGGCCATTGCTGACTGTATTGCGTTCTCCAGAATTGTGGTTGCTTCTGACAGTGGAATCAATGATTTGAAATTTGGATCAAGCACCTGATGCAGCTTAATGTGAACATTTACAGGAAATCGATGGTCAAGCTGGTTGAGAGTTGACAGCTTGATCATTCGCATTTTGTCATCATCATCATATTTTAAAGTCAAGTATAGACTGAATAATCATCAATGTTGAATTCCAACGCGTTGGACATGATGCCTTCACTGACTTATCATTGTGTCTATGACTGTCATTGATGGCGTTAGTGCTGCTCTCAGAGGCATCCATTATTGATGCACTGAGCTGATCATCTACAAGAAGCAATTCACACACTTAAGACAAGCCTTCTTTCAGGGTCTTTATCATTTCTTTATCCTCTGTGAATGCTGCATCGTCTTCTATAATTGCGGTCTTGAAATTCTTCATTTTTATTGATGCTGTCAGTAGTATTAAGGTGCAATACGTGTGCTGTAAAGTGCTGATAAGAGTTAACCTTCAAAAGCTTTGAAGTCTTTATCATAATTACAGCACCATCATGGTAGCTAGTATTTTGTGATCAACAGAAAAGCTTTTCAAGACAGAGCTGATATGGTCAGCAAGGTCATGTGCAATAAGATTAAGTAATGCGACAGTTAATATAATGGCGAACGAAATACGGCGGATAATGAGGCGCGCCGCATATTTTTCGGCGGATTTACGGCGGACGAAAATTCGGCGGCGTAGCCGGCGCGCGGCGCCGGCTAAGGGGTCTACCCGGTGCGGTAACTCATGGTGTCACCCCTCTCATGACACCCCATAGACATACAGCATTCTTAGCAAAATTTATAAATAAATTTACAACGATAATAGAAGAATAAATAATTGATATCTATAGGTCAGTCCAAGTATACCAATAATTTCATTAAAATAATTAATAATAAAAAGTACGCAGTGTCTGTTAATAATCGGAGATATTTTTATATTTTATATTTTTTTCGAAGCCTTATAAAGTCATTTGCTGTTAATATAAAAATTAAATACGGCTTTGAATTATTTTAAATTACAAAATAAGAATATAGGCCTAAAACTAGATATTTTGCATTTTGGTGTCACCCGGTGCGGTCCGCACCACCCGCACCAAAAATGAGTGGACAGCGGACGCGTCCGAGATCCGCAGACTTTTCCGAATCCGCGGACTGACAGCGGACGCTTCGTATGGATAAGTTGCGGACTCGCGGACTGACGCGGATCTTCTTTAGCGTTACCATAAAAAAATTCAAGTCATTTAAACAGCTAAATTTCAGCAATGCGGACGCGCGGACTGACTGAGGACCAATGTTGTAAGATTATGCGGACGCGGACGCGGATCATTGATAGAAATCCGCGGACGGACGCGGACGCTAAATTTCAAGATCCGCACACCTCTGACCCGCACCCCCCTAGTGACGCCACTGGTGCCAACCACGCATAACCTCATCAGTCGGCAAGCGACTAAAATATAACGGGAGAGAAAATCTGCTGAGCAGGAGGCCAAATTGTTGTCTACACCTAAACAATATTGTCTCATACAAAGATTCATTTGAAACTGATAGTGGGTTTCTTTATATTGCAATGCAATATTGTGAGGGAGGTGTATGCCAGGTTAAAAGAGCAACACTCAGTTCCTTTAGATTAGAAGAAAGGCAGGTGGTTGAATGGTTCGTCCAAATTGCAATGGCTTTACAGGTAAAATATATAGAAATTATTAATGCTCTAAATTGATCACCTGATTAGACTTTCGAGTTAATTCATGATACATAATAAGCGAAAAATTTGAAAGACCTAGTAATGCTAACAGGTATAAACAAAGTAGCTGTTAAAAAGTTTTTTGGATTAATCTCAGTAACTGAAACTGAAGTTAATTTGTATTTTTTAAAATAGTTGTAAAAATGCATACCAGTAATTAATATTTTAATTGGATTGTTGGCACTTTGCTATAAAAAAACATTTTTGGTGAATTTCGAGCACGCGGCCAAAAAACGGTTCGCCACCATTGACATCGAGTTTGAAAACACTAGTAGATGCAGCTGACATTGAAATCGATTTAGACTAATTAGAGATATCAGTAGTTTTCAACTCAAACCACCCATATCAAAAAAAAAAAAGAAGAAACAATGTTATTACTTAAGAGATTGCAAAGAACTCAATCAGGATCCGAAGAAAAATTCAAAGTTAACTTTTACTATGCAATACAGTCGGTTGAAAAAATATTTATTCTGATGCAAGAAAATAGTTCAGTGTCCCCATCGTCATATAAGTTTCTCAATATGTGGGCTTTCTCTAGCAAGGCTACCTTCTGCAGTTATGACTTTTTCAACTTCTGTGATATTTCTATTATGTTGTCGAGATCTTTCTTTTTAACTTCTAGCGCGTCCACATCGAAATATTTCTTTAAAGCTTCCAGCGCGCCCACAACATGGACGCGATGTCGATTTTCATTCCTAAAATTCTTTCGATTTCTAGGTTTTTACTTTTTGACAGCTTTTTTATGTGTTTGGTTGACGTGTCCGAAATAACAGCCATATCAATAAGTTGGCATTTGTTATCTACTTTATTTTTTTAAGACGGTATCTGATCTATTCACATTGATTCTCATATCAGTGTGGATCGTCATGCCCCAAGAAATTGTAACCTTTTATTTCTCGACTACTGTTTGTGGCTCATGGGTATACCATCTTGCAGATTGCTGGTGAGACAATATAGCCAGTATTTTCCATTTCAGGACTGCCGGAGATCTATATCTTTTTGTTCACAAAATCAGCACATTGGCCAATCATTGCATTAGTAACATACTCTATTATGTGATGTTGGTGCTATCCATTAGGGAGACATTAATCTTATAAGCCAGTTGCAGTCCACTACTGCAGTCATTTATATGTTTACTGTCGACATCTGCCTCGTTTGTCCATCTGGGATACTTCCCGTCAGTGGCGCAACCAGCAAAAAATGCTGGGAAACGGGGGGGGGGGGGGGGGGCTCACATATATAAAAAAGACAGTTTGACAGTCTTTTTAGTAACTTTATATAGTAAAATATGTATTGATGATTTGCTTCCCGTGGTAATTGCTAAGGCCAATATGTTTGTATAAAGTCTAAAAAAATGTAATTATGAATTTTAGAATGTCGACACTGAATTAATTGGATTTACATTGATTCACACATTGAATAGAATATGTTTTCATCGTTAGTCTGTACGGTGAATTGACAAGGCATGGATATATTTAATTTTTTAAATTTTAAGCTTTATTTTTATTTCATTTATTATTGTGCTACTAATTTTTGAAGTGCATAGTTGGGAATATGGAGGAAATCCCACAATGCTACTGTTTGTATATATTTCCGCTGCTTAGTGTATAATGTGAATCAGTAAAGTTTTAATAAATCTTTTTATTTAGACGTACACATAAGATAAGATAATACAGAGAATTATATTTGAAAAAGAAATTTTTAGTTTGTATTTATGTTCAATACATATATTTATACTTTTTTATGTTAAATCTTAGAATTTTTATAAGTACTACTTAGTCTTAACTTAGTAGGAATGTGTCGAAGTCGACGAAGTCATAGTCTTATTGTCAATATTTATGTTTTATTATTATAAATAGAATTCACATATATATTTATCTTGATAGTGTACACAAGATATCATAAATGTATCATTTAAAGTTAAAATTAAAAAAAAGGTTAATAAAGAGCGTAAAAGGCCCTTTTGATTTTTGTAGCTGAAGACACTGAACTTCTGAAGTGTAAAGAATAAATTACCCATAGCCCATAATGATAAATAAAGTATTAAGACAATGAATAAAGTTATTGAATTATTAGTCTGAATCTCCATCATAATTATAATATTGATTATCTTTGTTGACAAAATAATGTATGCCGAGTACGCCTTATATAATAACCCTCTGTTAAACCATAACTTCAATAATTCTGCATAACTTATTTATTATTAAATCAATCAATAAATCATTACTGGCAATAGCCTAGGCAGTGCCCTGCTTGTATACTCCAGACCTCACAGACCACTAAATCAATGAGCTTTATTTTTTTAGATGACTAAATCCATGTTTTAATCCAGCAGACAGATCCTTTGCTGGCTATTGTGGTGCCCTGTTAGAGTTACATTTTTGGCGCACACCTCACAATCTGTAAAGTGTGAAAAAATATAACAGTGCACCTCCTAACAGTCTTACTAATTCGACCCTCTGTGCAGCCACTCAGCCCTCAGTACCTTTCTAAAGCTACTGTTAGCAGAATACTAAATTCATGAGTTGATTCCTTATTACTAGAGCTGCTGTTCGATTTAAAAAATTGATCGAAATTAACGCATGATTAAAAATTTTAATCGCAAATTAACGCTCAATATAATACAATTGTTTGTAATCAAACTAATATGTCATAATATCAAAGCATAACATTGGCATAATAAACAAGTCATTTTAATTTACGAAAGAGGTATAATGAATTATAAAATATTTATTAAGCATTAGCATATATGTCTATTGAATTAATTATTGAGACCAGTTTATGGACATGTATCAATCACGTCAATGATGCGAATTGTTTTCTTTTATTTAACAACCATTGTCTAACCTTATTTTCGTACCATAGTTTCACGAACTTATGACATGTCCTGTCCAGTCAACCCCTCTTCCCTCCCTCCCTGTCATATTTTGCTTCCTTCACCCACATTTCCCAT
>JAGDYQ010000061.1:4979924-5025269 GCA_021962125.1 Bulinus truncatus
GATGAAAACACCATTAACATCATATTTCCATTAGTTCAGGTCTGACATGCTTAGATAATAACCGTGGAAAGGTCAAATAATTAAGAGAATGCCAATTCAGTTCAAGAAAACAAAAAATAACTCCTATTACTTCATTAAATTAATTATTAGTGTCATTATTTTGAGTTTAAAGAAGATTCAATACTTTATAGTAGCTTTACAAAACTCTATCTCCATCATTATAGAATGGTATATGACAGACTTCAGTGTGATTATTAGCGGTAAGAAAAGTAAAATTTTGTTTATTTACAGCATTTTTTAGAAATACTTTTGAATGATGTCATTATCAGACTCCAGTAGCCGCGCCAAAATTTGCTTCTAGTGAGGTGGCCATGCTGATGAGGGATGCAATTGTTTCAGTCGCTCAACAGTTGGGCTGCGAATTTAGTTTCATTAACAACATGTAAAACTAAAACTTGGAAAATAAGTAAACAATAAAGATACGGGATAATTAGCCTAATAGACTTATTTAGTACTAGTAGACGGATATTTAGTATTTATTATTTACCGAACATATTTTGCACTAGTAATACATCGAAGTATAAGCACATATTTATTTTAAAAGAATCGCTACAGCATTATTTATAAAGGAAAAAATAGATTCTGAATAATTGAATAATAATGAATTATTCATTGAATATCATAATCATAAGTTAATACACAGCATTTTAGACGAATTATACAGTAGATGAGAAAGATGCAGTATAGTATTTTTAGTGCTGACAGGCTTAGAGTTAGAGTAGACATACGTAGATCTAAGTAGTTTGTTATAGTAGACGTAGTTAGGAGATCTTTAAATTAACAAAGTTGTATTATGGTTGTATTAAAGTATTTGTTACATTGTGTACTGCACTGAGTTCTGTTTTATAAATTAGTCATAAAAGTAAACGTAACATATTTAGCACAAATAAAAGTCGACGTTACATATTTGGTGAACATATTGAAATCACCGTAACATATATGGCGAGCCTGCCGTCAGCTTATAAATTATTAACGTCACAATACCATTCACAACAGAGTGTGCTAAGGCCCTTGTACTAATTACGTAACACTTTTTAGAGCATTTTCGAAAAAAATGCTCTATTGTCCCCGTTTTGTCTGTTTGTCCGTCATCACCCTAGATCTCAACAACCATAAGTCCTAGACCCATGATGTATTTATCATTTTGTAGGTCTTGGCCTGCCAATTGTACATCAAAAGTTCATTTCGCGATCTGATCTCTCAGAGCCAAAATATAAGAGTTTCTTATGTACCGTTTTTGCTTATATATTAATTATAAATAATAAAAGCTAATCAAAGGGGCGTAATCATTATTTATTTTTGTAATAGTTATTCAACATGATTACTTCCATCTCTAAATTTATCAAAATTCATCCGCGTGGAGCAATATTTACGTCTGTTACCCGGAAAAAAAATACGGATTTCGTCCGGCGAAAATACTCTAAAATGTCCTTTGTCCGAAACGGAAAAGACTTAAATTGCTTGTTTTTCTTGATATCTTACACATCTACGCTTGCGCGTATGCTGATCCTATGCACACTGCACACATATTACAACTGTGAGCACAAATGTTTCATTCAGTGGACCTATATAACAGTGTTGCAACGGGTTTTAGAATTTAGTAGAAATAACTAAATTCTTAAACTTAATTGATGAAGGCACTGTATCATGCCATCTGTATCATGTTAGTCATGCATTAAAATGACTTAATTCACTGCAACACTTTTATTTCCATATGGATAATAACACGGTTTAATGTTACATTTGAAAATATTTTATTATTACAAATCATAGAAACTACAAATGAAATAAGCTTGGTTGTTGCCCAGTGTTTCTTCACTGTCTCCCAGTTATAATATGCTCTGGGTCATTTTAAAATTTAATAGAAAAATAATCCGTTTATTTGCCTTTAAAAAGTATAAAATTTGTAAACACCCATAGACTTTCATAATGACTTATTAGGAGGTTGGGGGGAGGGGGTGTCCATTTATTTTGTCAAGAAATTTGACACCAACCACTCTCCCCTTCAACAATTGTTCAACTTTGTTAACCCAACTAAAAACTTTCAAATGGGGTTATATTTTTACAGGTATGACACTTAAAGATCATGTTGAAAATTAATTGTTTTAAAAAATTGAAGACACGGAAACAGTATTTGTAGTTTTATTCACCTATTTGTTTTCAAAGAGAACATTATAAACGAAAATATAACGTAATACTAAAGAAGTAAAAAAATAAACTCGACAGTATAAAAAAAAAAACTAAGTGGTAATTTTGAATGCATTACTGTAAAAACAAAATATTTCAGAAATAAGTTTGGGAAAAAGGTTTTATAATAAAATGTTCACAGGGAAAGGATAATGTATCAATTGCACAACCGGACCGATGAAATAAATAACTAGATATGTTTGAATTTAAATAATCTTCTGTCTCTCAATGAACAAAAAAAAATTAAGTTCACACTCTGAAAATATTTTTTTCTTTGTGATTTAAACCAACAGTAAATGTAATAGCCTCACAAATTCTGAAGTACGGTACTAAATATTTTACTAGAAAAATATTTTCTTTCCTTTTATTTGTAATAAAAAAAAGAAAATCTTTAGCTAACAATACACACTATGAATTATTTAATGTATAATTGAGATTTCTTATTAAAAACAAACCATCATGCTGATACATGTATGATATATCTTCTCAAAAATTATCCTTCTTAAAAGAAATTGTTGGCTTTCAAAATAATTAATGAAATATAATTGTCTATTGAGCTATAGCACAAACTTTTCAAATATTTCAAAGAATTTAGTCACAATCTTTCAAGTTTATTATAAAATATAACAAAATAAATAATAATCACATAATGAATCTTTAACAATTGGATTAAAAAATCCATATTGAGCAAATGTTTACCAATAAAATGCATACAATAGATAATCCAAAAAAATTGCACTCATGAAATACCACTTATATAAGGTCAGTTAAAGAAATATGAAATACCACTTATATAAAGTCAGTTAAAGACATTTCTTTACTGACAAACATGAAAAAAAAATCTTCCTGGCTAATAATTCTAATTACAAACGGAATAATAAAAATGTTTAAAGATGATATTAATTGCATCTATACTACAATACACAAACTAAAGCAAGAAAATATGTGCATGTTAACTTATTTAAGGCATTCCTAGATCATATATGAAAAGAAGAGATGTAAAGTGAACACATTAATGTATAAGATAAATGCAGTAATTTGTAAGAGACACTTGACTAGTTAAAATATTTGGTTCAAACAATGCTGCTGAATCTCATGGAAAAACAGAATGCAATTTTATTACAAATATCATAGAATAAAGGTTTTTCAAAATAACTGGCAGTAATATAAGTGATATGTAAATGAATTACAAGCTACAAGTCTTAGAAACCACAAAAAATAGTAGTTTGGACTAAATTACATTGAATTACACCATTGACTAGGAATGATTTTGTTCAACAAGTAAGAAAAAGCAGTAAAAAATTTCATCACAGATGATATATAAGAAAAAGTAAATATTATTGCTTTAAAAAAAAGTCTGATTATCTTGATATTTTTTTACACAATTATATTAATATGATTAGACTGACTATACAGGTTTTAATTTTGGGATGTGTACCAAAAACTTAGAATTTTAAATTTTTTTCTCAGTGCGTGACAATGAAATGATGTAAATTAAACTAAAAAAAGTTTGAAATTAAATATAAATTACCCGCAACCATCAAATAACAACAGGTAAGTCTGGAAGTAGCAACTAACAAAATTGTAAATGTACAATGTCTTGATTCCTGTTAAACTTGAGCCATCAGTTTACGACATCTTTGTGGATAGCAATCATGGAATAACCTTGCTCTGAAATAAAAATTAGAAATGAAGTTAAAATAATTTTCTACTTTTATAAAGTAAAATTTAAAATATTTTTTTTAACATAAATATATAGTTCCTAAAACTAAAGAGAGCGTGTCATGTATCTTAAGTGATTAAATATCTAGAAAATTTAATAATGAAACAAGGATGTAAAAAATATTTCAATATTACATCATAGCTCATCATTTTATCAAGAGTCGTCTTTCAATATGCGATTTCATGATGATGCAAAAAAAAAAAAAATGGTGCATAATAAACTTTTGCCGTTATAATTATCTTTCAAAAAACATCATAATATACTTTCAAATAAAGAAATTTTTAAAATAACATTCTGTTCCCGTGCCTAACAAAAGGCTTCTCAAACTTCAATGCTTTGCAATCCACTTTGAGTACTGTTTTGTTTTTACAACCCTCCTGTAAAGAAAAAACTACAAAAACAAAAAGGCTGCATTAATTTTACACATTTCCCCCTTTTAGATGGACTAGCTTTTAGATTTTTAACATATAATTTTTCTATAATTACACAGGCCTGCGATGAAAAAATTGTTTAAAAACTAAATGCTGAATCTTATGTAACTTTGGTCGCTGATTTCAGTAAAAATAAGTAAAAAATGGTGCTGATTTCAGTAAAAATAAGTAAAAAATCCCATCATCCTCAGATTTTTTCCAAAATCAACATTTGTCCTCTAAAAGGAGAAAATTGTCTTATACCGCTTCACTAATAAAAAAAATTTTTTTTGTGCATGCCTTTATATCATATTTATTATTTTTCATTTTATTATTATAATTTAAAAATATATTAAACACTAAGCAGTATAAAAAGTTAAAAATCCATGTGAAAAAATTTGCCAAGTTGATATTGAACTCAACGTATTACATCATGCATATACACAATTTTGATGTTGTACATTTTTTGTCTGATATCATCTTAGTTGATGATATCAGACTTGTAATAAGTATTTAAAAGGCAGCTTATAAACAAATCTAAGTTAATACAAGTTTAGCAAAAGTCTGAAGTACATATCGAGGAAAAGTTTTTAAATTTCTTAGTCAAAATGGCTGCTAGAGGTTGTCGTGTTTCGCCTGATAGTTTCTGCTATATATGTGGCAGTTTTGTAGTGAAAAAACAACAGCGAAATATTACCGAATTTGTAAAGAAAGTATATTTTGCTTAATTTGGTGTTAAATTAGGTGACCAAGACAAGTCATGGGCACCGCATAGAGTGTGTTCTATTTGTGTAGAAGAACTTCGTCAATGGTTTCAAGGTAAAAAGAAATTTTTTCGTTTTGGTATTCCTATGATCTGGAGAGAAGCACAAAATCATTCTGATGATTGTTTTTTTTGTACATGCAATGTGGATGGTTAAAATTTAAAAAACAAAAAAGAAATTTTTTATCAATTTTTTTCGTGTTTTGCAAAAAAATCTTACATGATAGAAAAAAACGGGTCTCAATTTTGAAATCAGCACATTAAACTACATAATATTCAGCATTCAAAATTAAAACAATTTTCCAAAAGTTAAAAAATGCAGGCCTGTGTTATGTACAAATAGTCTTGATCCATCTGTATAAATAAAAATGTAAATACTATCACAGTCATGACATCATCACTTCGAAAGATCTTCACTGATTACATTGAAATTTTGACACAAAAATTGCAGCAAATTACTCTACATGTTTTTATATACTTATTTTATAGATATCACACCTTTTGTAATAAAAAATAATATTTAATCAATCTTTTTGGTATAAATATATCCTTACTTTCCTTTTTTAAAAACCATGGGAGGCAAATCAAAAGTCACTGAGTGCTTACTAATGTTTCGTCGTAAATTTTTTGTTTGTTTATAACGGTTTCATAAAATTGTTCTCTTTACTTAAGTCATTATCTTTTGTATCCATATTGAGAGTGCTTAGCCATGCCAATGTGTGGCTGGGTACATCAAGTTAATTATAAATTTAAATTATTTCCCAACCCACCAAAATGTGTCCACAACCAACCAGTGACTTGTGAGCCACACTTTGAAGACCACTAACCTAACATGCATAAAGCTAATTTTGACACATATCCATCCCCCCCTTAAAACAGTAAACATGTCAAAGGTAATGACCTGCATGGTTATCATAAGAAAATACATCTTTCACAAACATTCTTCCGCACCTAGTGATTCTTGGAAGAACAATAACCAGGCATTCCATCACTGATGCAAAAGGGGTGGGGGGAGTCTCTTCAAATAATAAAACTGATGCTTAGAGGCCTAACAAACTTCTGCCTAGGGCCCACAAACATCTCTAAAAATCTGTCTGGAGCTTCTAAATAACCGCAAATGAATACTTCTACAAATTTCTTTTTGAAGAGAAAAATACCAAAACATTATTTTTCTGTAATAATACATAATATTAGGAAAATATATGGGCCAGTAAAGGACAATAACAAGTGGAGAAGTAGAACCAATTCAGAACTGTACGAACTATACGAAGAATCAAATATAACAGCTGAAATTAAAATGAATTGATTAAGGTGGGGTAGGGCACATAGAAAGAATGGAAAACAACAGAGGTCCAAAAGCAATATATAAGGCAACACCTAATGAGAAAAGGTCTAAAGGCAGGCCAAGAAGCAGATGGTTGGAGGAAGTGGAGAAAGACCTTAAAGCCATAGGAGTGAGAAAGTGGAGGAAGAAGACCACGGATCGGGAAAAGTGGAGAAGTGTAGTATGGCAGGCCAGGGCCCTAAATGGGCTGTAGTGCCAAAGGAAGAAGAAGAATAATACATTGATATTAGACCTAATTTTTATTTTTTAAAATTTTAACATACCTCGTACAAGAATAATTTCATTCTTTTTGGTACGGAGTCGAATAACTTTCAGGTCATCAGATTCATCCATTTCCTTAAGAGCAACCTTAGTTTTGACTGCCAGGGTATGAACTGCGCCAGCATAACGGGCAGTAGTCGTATCATCTAAAGTGGATTTCAATGGTGCACCTAGAAAAAAAAATGGTTAATATACTCTTGAAAAATTATATCATTGAAAAATATTTTCTTTGTAAGAGAGATATGAGTAAAATATTACTCAATGACTGAAGCTGGAACTTTAGATTATAAGAAATAAAATAGCATGAAAATTAAAATTTAATTTTAAAAATTACCATTCTTGCTCAATATGATAACACCAACAACTCCTTTTAGAGACCGAATTCTGAACAAAGTATGTTCTACTTCCTGATGTTCCTGGAATTAAAAACAAAAATTATTTGTCTAATTAGAATAATTTATTAAATAGTATTATACAAAAATTCTTAAGGACAACAAACATTTTAAATGATTATTTATTAAATTTCTATTGTTCATCCTTGGTGAAAAATTTCCAAGTTCCTTTTATGCATTATTATTTTATCAGATGATTAGATGCTTTGATTAATAAATACAATTGTTTTTAAATCCTACGTTGATAATTACAGGACATCTTAGGGTGTAGCAAATTGTCTGATCAAAATCTTTGCAATTATATAAATATGAAAAATCTATTTATCTCATTGCAATGACATATAAATATAAAATAAATATCTCTTCGAGGGACAGGTGGGGTATGGATGTTCAATCCACAGTGAGCACCAAGTGAAGTTTTTCATGACCTGGTGAAAGTTGATCAAAAGTCGTCAACAAGCTTTAAATGGGTACTTGAGTTTAATTGGGAAAGTAAAAGCGAATAGGCTTTGTGATAACCACCACAATCCCTTTATAGAACGTGGTTAAAGAAACAGATGAATTGTACACTTCATCTGATCCTCTAGCTCAGGCTAAGAACTTTCGTTTTTATCTCGTGGGCGGACAGTCGTTACGATTTACAATTAACAATGACTGTCAATTATCACCAATTTATTGTTTTTCTTTAAAGTTAAGCAATGTCTTAATCCATCTCAGACTATCAAAATTAGCAACAGAAAATTATTTATTAGTACAATAAAAAAAAATTAAAAGAATTATTATACCATTTTTTTTGTTACTCGTGTGCGGATGAAACTTGTATGAGAGAAATGAGGAGCAGTCGAGTTCTCTCAGTTTATGAGTCAGTTTTCTCTTGTACTAACTGTACTTCCGGAAAAACTTCAAGCCAGGCAGAACATTTAGCTTTGTTGTGTCAACGTTTTTATTTAAACAATTTTTATGATGACTTACTTGACCAAAAAAAAAATTATGCATTATATTTTTATTTGGTTGACACTGTTTATCAGGTGGGCGGACTTATGTCGGTTGAGGCTCCGGATGCAGAAGAAAATACTAGGCCCGTTAGAAAAACAGAGACATAGGCATATCAAAGGTTGTGGTTTAAAATTGGGCTCCGTGGGCCCTTAAAACAGTTGGGGGCCCTTGGCTCACACCCGCTGCGCTCGTCCATATGTCCGCAATTACAGTGGTATCTCGGGTAACTCGGCTGGTAACGAACGTAACCCGGAACATTGAAATTTATGAAATAAATCCAACTCGTTTCAAGATGTAATTCTTATTTTTAAATTACCATCTGTTCGGTTACCTGACAAAACTCAAAGAATATGCGCAGTTCAAGTAATAAATATAAAGAACGAGTACAACCAAATAAATTAAATGTAACAAAATAAATTTAAAAAAAAAAGATTTACTTAGTTTATCTTTCTTAACCAAGAAAATGATCGCGGGAAATGTGTCCCTTTCTTCGCTATTCTGAATAATTCGTTGTCAGAGTTTCTTGTCGTCAGTTCTTGGCAGACGAACGGGGATCTTTCTACACCAAGAAATTATCAAGGGAAATTAGTCGCTTCCTTTGCCGGAGATTGATTCTGCAGTATGCCATCCAGAAATCATTAATCAGGTTAACAAGTATGTCACTTCACAATGAAGTCTTCGACGTCTGTCCACTTTCTTCAAATTTCTTTAATTCCGGCAGTTGAAACAGTCACTAGCTCCTCATCATCGGACGACTGCTCTTCCTTGTCATTAGCTGTTCGTTCTGAAGATCCACAAGCTCATCTGTAGTGAACTCTCCAATATGATCCGCAATCCCCAGTCGTTGCCTTGTACACCCAGGCTCATATTACTGGTTATACAGTGTGGCCTTCTTTATTACTGTACGCGATCGTTTGTCTCCGACATGTGACCTTGATCCGTTCCCCTCCCCTCTATCGCATTCGTTCGTAACCAGAAGCATCGTCTAAATCCATTAAATTCGCATCTGTTTATACACACACTCAGAGACGCAACTAGACCAAACTTTCGGGAGGGGGGGGCAAAATAAAATCACTTGTATTCAAAAATCACATTATTTATATATTTGTATTTTATTTTAAACAAATTTTGGTCTAATCTTTTAATATTTTTTTTTATTTCGGAGGGGGCAAATGCCCCCAATGCCCCCCCCCCAGTTGCGCCACTGCACACACTCACACATGGTGGCTTTAGTCTAGACCTGTATCATACACACAAATCACACATGGTGGCTATAGATCCATATCATACACATAAATTAAAAACACATGGTTGTTGTGGACCCATATCATACAAACACATCAAACACACATGGTGGCTATACACCTATATCATACACACAAATCAAACACAAATTGATAAAATCTCATTTTAAGCCCAGATCACTTAATACCAAAAGCATGTAGATTCTCACCTTGGCAAACCAAGGCCAAAACCATTTAAATATTTTAATTCTAGTTTGTATGTGCAAGTTGGCAAGTTTTAACAAATACTATGTTGGGGTGGCGGCGGTTGTATCTCCCCCTCCTCCCCCCCCCCACGTTCTAAACGTTTGTTTACCTCTCTTGTTAAGTTTTTCTTGAGCTAAAATTCAGTTAAAAAAAAAAGAATCACACAATAAACAAATTCTAACCTTCACCAAATCAATTTCAAACTCACAAACGCTAAACTTACTTGAAAATAAAAATAAGAAACATAAATAAACTTTTACGGGTTATCGAGTTATCTGAGATAGTTTTATCTTAAAGCCATTTTATGTCATAATGGGCATTTTTTAAATTTCTCGTGTTAACCGGAAAATTAAATTACCTCTTATCGAGCCATACAAGTTTGATAGTACGAGTGTTTTATTGTACTCCCCCCCAATCATACCTGTAATAGCAATACTTGTGACTGAATCTGACTCGAATCCCGAGTACCAGCCCCGTAGCGTGAAAATTTTACAGCAGGCATTCTACAGCAGGGGCCAGGCAATAGCGGGGGGGGGGGGGGAGGGGAGGTAATACATTTTACTTAGTAGAACAATTTAGCAGGGGGCAGACAAATAGCAGGCTACGGGCCTGCCGAGTACCTTGTCATTATTACCACCCATCCCCTTACTACTGATTTAATGGGCCCAAGTAGGGCCCTCTATCCCTGGTTTCAACAAGGATGGAGACATCACAAGTGGCGTATTTAAAATGCGGGCGCGCCAAGTGCACGCCCTGGTCTCCGAGTTCTAAATGGCCCAAATAGTACAACAGTTTTACACCACTATCCTATTTTACCCATCTCTCTGTCTTTAAAAAGGGGCCCGTTTTTCGCACAAGGGCCCCAACCAACCATAACACATTACTGGACGTCAGACTAATTGACCAGTTATAATAAAAATGCCTCTAATTTGCCGTTTTAGGGGGCTCAAACATACCGGTTTGCCTGAATGCGGGGGGGGGGGGGGCATAATCTAATGCTGCCTACCCGTCACGCAAAACGTGAGAGGACCGCTAGCGGCCCGATAGAGGTAAACTTGTCGGTCCGCTGTCGGCTGCCGCTGGTGGACCGACAGATTTTTGCCCATCGGCAATCTATCGGTCCGATGTCGGCATCCGCTGAGCGGCGTAATGGCGGCCTGACGTCGGTGTACTATTGCTTTTATCCAGCTGTTCTTTCTCGGAATATTCATGTATATATTTTTTTAACATATTACAGCACATGCTTTCTGTGTATATTCTCGTAGTCACCATCTCTACCGATAGTTATATAAGTTATAGTGTCATGTAGACGCTGATCACAGCTTCTTTTACTTGTTCCGCTACTTTTGATTCCGTGTTTTCTATAAACTATATTTAGCTATAAAGGTTTAACTTCCTAAAATAGCGGAAAACGAACCATTTTTGGGTCAATAATTTTTCTGCGAATTTTTGAACTTAGTGGATTTTATCACGTTTTGGATAAAATTGCATGTATATTTAGATAAATATCATGAAGATACATTTTTAATTAAACATAAAAGTGATATTTATTTAAAATATATTTAAATTTGCGTTCTTATGTAAATTAGTTAATCAGATAATGATTTAAATGAAAGTATGAATGAAATAAGTCTGGTGACATCACTAAGGAAAACTATTGAAAGGTTGGGGCCACAATAAATAATTTTTTTGGAATTTATTAATAAGCATGTTCCTTATACATTCTTAAGATATGTTACCCATTTCTTTGTCAGTGATAGAAATCAAGTTCAATTAGGCACAGCTTTTCTTTAATTAATTTCTTAAACAAAGAAACTTTTTTGTTATCTTTCATGATTGGGGAAGGGATTTTAGTCACAATCTTCAAGATCTAAAGGGTTTTAAACATATTAAATTTAATCAAGAAGCAATTGCTTTTCGATTTAATGTCAAGAACATAAATCTGCACAATTTGAAGAAGCAAGATCACATGAATTTCACAATTATTCCTTTATCAAAGAAACTCAAGTTACATTTCATATTGTATACCAGGGATTTCAAATAAAAGCCAAACCAAATGATATCACATTAATCTGCAGGGGTTTTAAATGAACAACAACAATTTTTTTAATATAAACAAATTATTTATTTACAACACATGTTCTAATGAATCAGAAGATAAATTTGACAACTGTTGATCGGTTGATTTCTTTTTATCTCGATTCCTGCGGCCACCATCACGATCTTGTGCGCCGTGCAGAAAGCGCACAACCTCCCGCTGTATCTCTGCATCTGTGGCATCACGTGTTGCGTAATTTTTTCTAACTGCCTCTGTTAAACATTTAATTTTACATTTTATATGAAAATATAAAAACTGAAATAATTACCAATGGTAAAATGTGCTGACAATATAATTATGTCCTAAATAATCACTCAACTCCATACCAAAATACATACTAAATGTAAACCTGTTGACTTACTGCAAATAATGTTGGCTGAGTGCAACTTGCAGAAAGAAACCTTCCCACCTTGCCCAGTCCAGTTCACTTCAATTGCCAATTCGGTTGTGAAGTACTCAGCCATCATTCTTTTGGTGGCATCTTTTACATCTCTGCCTCCTTTGGTAGCTAAGTGCTTAATCTATAATGAATGGGAATTGGATCTGAATCATGGCTATCATCAGTCAACCGTCACATTTAACGTCATTAATCAATAAGCATGATCTAATAGGCATCAATGTTATGTTTTAGTATGCTAAAAAGTTTTAATATACCAATGACTTGAATAGAGCTCTGTTGTTGGAAACGTCATGTTCCAACAAATCCAATGCTGCTTTGTTTAGCAATGGCAAATCAACGTCCAATTCATCATCTACTTCAGAAGCTCCCGTAGTCAATGTCTGTAGAAGTTTGGTGTTCATTGTCACCTGCTTTTGAAGCTCATTGACTGACGCTTTTTAGCTTTGTCAACAGCTGTAAGGATTATTCTTGTACCTGAAACAACCATATTTTGCTGTAAAATCGTAAAAACTAATGCTAATAAAGGTCATTGTACAAAAAAACTAACAATGACAATTAGGCTGCATCACTGGTTTTTTTTAATAAGACATTTTTTTAAAACAACAATAAACTCAACAATACTATAGTTAAAAGTACATAATGTATCATGAGCATGTACTACTTACTTGCATCAACAGAATCCGTTGCCACCGAATGAATAGTCCTAATGGTTGGTACTGGAGAGGTAAAAGAAGAAAGAGAAGGTTGGCTGGTAGCTCTTACTGAAACTTGAGTAGCTTGATCTGATGAACAAGATGACACTGAAACTGAACTAGTAGGATTATAAGCAGAGCAAGACTCAACAGTGGTGGGTTGCTGGACTGTAGATGTTTCTTGGAATGATAACACTGGTGCAGCTGCAAGTTGCTTTGACAGACTAAACTGCTTCCTCGACTTTTTCCCTAATGGACGAGTTTCCACACATGTATCATCATCTGTATCAAATAGTCTTTTTGGCGCCCTATATAAGAAACAAATTTCATAATATATAGTTGATATTTTAAAAACTTTTCAGCTATTCACAACATCATGAATGGAAACCAAAAACTATAAAAATCAAGCAATAAATAAATGGAAAAATAAGTTTGTGGATTAGATTGAGTAAATTTACACAATAGAAAAATGGCTAATGTAGTTATTTAAAGTTGACCAACCTTCTGTGCCGTGCTTTAGATGTCTGACCACATCTCTGCAGTTCGTAGCTTTTGCCGAGCATTTTCATAGTTACCTTGGAGTAAATAACATTCATGTGTTAATATAAAGAGATATGTCGTAATTCATAGTGTAGTATGCGACAGACAGACTGACAAGGGTGAGTCTGTGGTGAACATCAGCTAAAATAAATACCTGATACTCCTAGGATCCTCACAGTGTACTTCGCCCATTCTTCACTAGGGGATTCACTAGTTCTGACAGCCTTGTCGATGAGTATTTGATCATCATAAGGTGGCCAGAATGTCTTGTCGTCCTCTAACCATGCCATTGGAACAATTGCAATTGAGTTATCTCCCGCAAAACAAACAATGGCATAAGACATGGTGAACCTTCAAAGATATGTTGAGCCAAAGCATTATTTAAACCAGTGTAAAATATAGCTACTCTTAAATAAAGGCAACCCATCAATATTAATTTGTAGGTCTATTGATGAACAACTAAGAATAGCAGAACGGGACAAAAACCTTGTCAATCCATCAACAATGCCTAAGTGAGAATAAACACCTCCAGCAATTGGTCTGCTCACAATATTTGTATCTGTACCTAATAATGTTCTTGGATCTTTTGGCAAGTGACTAAACCATTTACGAAGAATTCCAAGCAGAGAGCTTACAGCCAAGTGAGATACTTTATTTTCAACAGCCCATTTCGCCAGATCATTTTGCAGTTCAGTACATTCATTTGGTTCATCATCTGTTGAAAAGGATGAATCACTATCAAAAAAATTGAGACTCTTCTTCACTATTACAGTGTTCATCACTAAAGTAATGTGGCATTTCAGAATTATTCATTACACCGGCCTCTTCATTGCTTGAGTTTGATAATGATGACAATTTGTTGACTCCATTGAGTTCAACGTTTGCAAACGAAATACTGGCATCATCACCAGAGTCACTCAAGACTGTTTGATTAATGAGACCCATATATCTGTCAACTTCAGCATGTAGTTTTCAGCGTTTTGTCCAATAGCTAGACATGCTGAAATATACCACAACAACATTTAGAGGAACAAGAACATTATTACTATTATTATCATGGAAGATTTACTAAAACCCAGATTTCACTGATGTCACAGACTTCACTCATTAATAGAAATGATAAAAATGTCTAGGGTTATGCTTAAGGTTAGGGTTACGTACCTTGATTGGCATCAGGGAAATCAGCTTTTACTAAATCACTGATGTCATTGATTAATTTGAATTCACTGATTTTTTTTTAATTAACAGATTTATATGAATTCACTGTATTTTAATTCAAGTTAAATCAGTGACATCAGTGTTTTAGCAGGGCTCAGTTTAATCTGTTAAGTAGTATGTGCCTTATCGTGTTATTACTTCTTATACCCAAAATAAAGAAACAACCATGCCCATGGTGGTTGGAAATGAAATGCATGTTTAAATTACGATATGCGAAATGCTTGTTTTAAATCACGAAAATGCAAAGTAACCAGTTTTGAATTTTACAGATGACTCTAAATACGCCAAGAATGCTAAAATAAGTAATCAGTATAATTGGTGCCTTTTTTTTGTAAAAAAAATAGGTGCTGCACTCAGTGATGGATTGCCTAAACTATAGCTAAAACACAGCATCTAGTTTAATTCTTATTGCGCACGATTTTAAAATAATTCAATTTTAATAAATCAATATTATAATAAATCAATAATAAATGTTAAAATATAAGAAAATTAATAATTTTTCCCCACATTAAAAAAGGTGCCATGTGCAGTACCGTCACAATAAAGCACTGAGTATAATATAATATAATATAATGTATAAAGGCTATAAAATAAACTTTACATCATTAATAAACTTTTTTTATCCAAAATAAGTATCACGCTTACTAGTAAAGTCAATAGGAACGTTTAAAACAGAATAATGAGTAAAGAAAATGTTATTAACCTTCGAGCTGACGACTTGTTAGTTACTCAACAAGTTTCCAAAGCGTTCCAAAATTTCTCTCAGTATCTTTGAAAGATATGGCGGAAAAGGACGCGCGAATAATGCCTTGAATTAATAGAACAGAGTGCTCGCCCTTTGTGAGCTCGGTTATTTTTGTTACTTTACCATACGATTATACAAATCAATATTGAAAAAATATAAATATTATAATTCACATTTCAAGCTGATGGTTCTTCTCAAATTAATTCATTGCAAATGCCAATAGTGTTATATATAAATAAAAAATTATATATATATATATATATATATATATATATATATATATATATATATATATCAAGCTATTTCAATTTTTCATTATCAAGAATTTTGATCAAAAATGCCCTTAATTAAATTAATCAAGTTATCTTTCGATTAAATTCCTTGAAATAACTATTCAAAGCTCACCAGCAAGCCGCTGGCGCGCCGACATCAGACCGCTGTAGAAAACCGACAGCGGCATGCCGCTGGTTATTCGACATCGGTAAGCTGTCGGCGCGCCAGCGGCTTGCCGCTGTCGGCATGCCGCTTGATTCTCGATAGCGGACCGATATCGACTGCTAACAGGGTAGACGGCTATGGGCCTGGGCCTCTTGCGTTATGGGTCCCGAGCAAACAAACGTGTTAGAACCCACACTAACCACTCATGAGAATTCATATAAAATGACATTTAGCTTGGGTCCCTTACACTCATATACAGGCCCATGCGTTGAGATGGCCCCGGGGTAAGTTTCAGATTAATAAAAGTGCTTGATGTAACGCAAAGAAATATTATCCTTACAGAGAGTGCCTGATAAGACACCCCCCCTCTCCCCACCATGAAATGGTCATTTCATGTGCTGCCTTGTTTAATAATGAAATGACTATCTCGTGACCAAGTATCAATACAGCAACTTCTATTGTGAACATTATTTTTGAGTCATTCTCAATTGTAACATTACTGGACTATCACTCTCAGTCCCGAATGTGAGACACGCACTGGGTTCCGAGTACTGCGCCTCTCACATCAGGCCGCTTCTTTAACAGGATGAAATGTACATGAAGGACGTAGAGGTAACTGAATGAACTGGGTCTAGATTCCTGAACCCGTAAACTTCAACAAGTGGAATGGGCTCACAGGAGCGCCGAATATTGAATGCTACATCATTTTGTTTACTAGGTAAAAAAAAAACAAAAACAACGTAGCCTACATCTTAACGCTCACCCACCCCTGTATACGCGCGGGGTATGGGTAGACCCCCCCTAGTCTATACCCCCCAAAGACCTCCACTGGAGACCCAAATCTTACTTCCACCGAGTCACACCTCTTTACCCTTCCTTACATAGACGGATTTAGGTCCATTGAGGCCTCACAAGCAAAAAAATCTTTTTGGCTGCCCCACCCCATTGGAATAGAGTCTAATGGAAAATATTGAAGCAATTTAAGAGTTGATTCTTTGGGGTCCCCTTCCAAGCTCGGGTAGTTCTAATAAGTTTTATCAGTAAAATAGTCCAATACTTTATACAAATATATAGATCTTTGTTCGTTTGTGCCTTGTATATAGCTATAATAACATCAATCAATTTTTCTCTAAGAGTTAGACCGGCAACACTCATGCCTCGTCCCTGTGTGGATGTCATTTTCATACTTTTAACGTCACTTGAAAAGAAACATTTTCATCATTAGACTCTCTCATGGCATATTTTAAAAAAAAAATCTCTGCACACTTTGTACTCACACTAACACTCAAGAAGCTAAAAAATGTACTGAAATAATAAATCAATCGAAACAATTTTTTTTATACAAAGGAATCACTTTAATTACTTTAAGTTATAAAAATCAGCAGTATCTGAAAATATTGTTGAAGATAAAAACTTTATGTTGAAAAAAAAAAAGTAGAGGTGAAAAATATTCATTCATTTTAAAAAAATAAAATAAATAAATTACAAAATGAAAAAAACTCTGTAAAAAAAAGTGCACAAAAGTAAAATGTTTGTGTGACTTACTTTTGGACGTAATTTTTGTGACTTACTTTTGGACGGAATGTTCCAGTGTCAATATTAAGGAAAACACAAAGTGAAAAAGTAATGACTAGAATAAATGTTTTTTTTTTCTGAGCTCTGTAAATATTTCAATTAAGTCTTTGACATGAATACATTTCGGTCAATTGGACTAAACTAGTAATAATTAATGTTTGTTGTATATCCAGAATGTGATAATCAGCAAAGTTAAGAAAATAATTTCCTTCATAAAAGAAGGGACTTTTTTTTCTCTTCCATTAATGGTTTATTGAATCTGAGGTCATTCAATTTTGAAATAAATTTCAGTGAATGACATTCAGAATAAAACAACTTTTGTTTTATGTTGTTAATTAAAATTTACTTGAAATTAAAAAAAAAAACATCATAAAGACTTGAGAAAAAGAAATATTAAAAACAATGAATACTAATAATCACAGAGAGTGGATACAACTTTTGATTGGTTGGTATTTCAAGAAAAAACTAGCCAACATGTAAAAAGTTAACTTTAAAAAAAAAAAAACAGACAGATAATTAAAGTCATTTTCCTAAAACCTGAAAAGTACTGTGGAATATATAGATATACATATATGTGCTGAGATAAAACAAAATTTATAAGATTGTCTTCAGTGACAGCCTCCTTTAGTACAAACTGAATTGAGAACATGGTGGGCTTCTTGGACACCATTAGCAGCAGCATGTGTGATCAGTTTGTGGGACTCTCTGAATAAGAAACATATTTCAATGGATCATTTATCTCACATTTAACTATTTTCATCATGTCTTTCTGGAGACATACAATTTTTTTAAGACATGGACCAAACAGGACACATAGATGACTGAAACTTTTATTTTTTATTTTACTACATTTTGTACATTTTTAAAAACATTATTTATATCTTTTTTTCTCATTTGATGGAATGCATTTTTTTTAACAGCAGTTGTTGAACTGTCTTACCCTGGTTTTAGATCAGTTTTAAAGCCTTTTAAATGTCCAATGGCCAAATTGTAGGAAGCATGAGGGTGACCCTGGTCAGCAGCTTTTCTAAATGACACAAACAGAATTTGTAACAGTTATACATAACTTGGACATGTGTATAAAATAAAAAAAAAATTCTCAATGTCATATTACCTGAACCATTCCATTGCCTTTTCTGGGTGTTTGTCTACACCTTTTCCTGAAATGAATTAATTCTCTTATATACATAGATTATGTTAATGAATACATAGTAGTCAAAATAGCTAATAGTCTATACTGAATATGATTTTCATCAGCAATAGGAAAAAAGATTCATACCATGTAGAAATCTCTGACCAACATGATGCTGTGCTACGTCATATCCAAGGTGGGCATAAGCATGAGATACATGAAAGTGGACGTTGTCAAAATAGAACCAGCAGTACAAGGCTGCAGCTATGGTCAAGAAAATCATCAAAATCTAAAAAAAGAAAGGAAAATAATAATGGATGTCAAAGTATTGTGTATACTTATTATTATTATTATGAGTTCATCTTCTCTATTATATGGAGAAAAAAAGACTTACAGTTTAGATTATAATAAAAATTTACGATATTATGTAAGAGCATACATCCTTCAGCCACCCAGTGGCGTCACTGAGGGAGAGCAAGGGGGGGGTGCGGACCGCACCGGGTGACACCCTCACAAGGGGTGACACCAAAATGCAAAATATCTAGTTTTAGGCCTATATTCTTATTTTGTAATTTAAAATAATTCAAAGCCGTACTTAATTTTTAAAAATAAATAAAAATATCTCCGATTATTAACAGCAAATCACTTTATAAGGCTTAGAAAAAAATTAATGCCAAATATAAAAATATCTCCGATTATTAACAGACACTGCATACTTTTTAAAATTAATTATTTTAATGAAATTATTGGTATACTTGCACTGACCTATATATATCAATTATTTATTCTTCTATTGTCGTTGTAAATTTATTTATAAATTTTGCTAAGAATGATGTATGTCTATGTGGTGTCATGAGAGGGGTGACACCATGAGTTACCGCACAGGGTGACACCAACCCTAGTGACGCCCCTGCAGCCACCTGTTATTAAAGTATTTTATATTAGCTCCACTTAATTCAGAGACAAAGACAACAGGAAAAATGATAAATATTGGTATGAAATTTTTTTCCCTGATGTTTTGATTGATATGGAATACAAAAGTTTGGGTCCCTCACAGTCACTGGGTAGGCATACATTTGTAGAGAAGGGTTTGTGATTAAAACTAAAGGCAGTGATGGTGAACTGAAAAGGACATTCATTTTTTGTGTACATTTCAATGCCAAAGTAAAATAGAATAGATGTATATTTTAAAAATATTGATCTTTTTTTTTGTTTACAGGTACCAAATAATCAATGATCATTAATATTCATAATGATAATGGGTCCTTCTCAAATTACCTAAAACTTTTCTTTTGAGTTTGACCCAACATAAGCTTTTTCAACATTTACTATTCTCCTTCAATAAAATGTTAAGTAATATAAGTGAATAACCCCTGAAGTAGCTTAAGTCTCAATCATTCAAAGTTTACAAGAAAAAAAAAGCTACATAATAGCTGAGTCATAAAATAAAAGTTATTTTTTTTTAGTAATAGTAATACTACTGAAACTAACTAACTATTTATATTGTAAAAAAAATAAATAAAAAATACTTTTTTTCTCTTACTAATGACATATAATACATTTAGATTACATTAATTTGAAAATTTTTCATGTCACATAAGGCTTGCGGAGCCGGAGTCAAGGAGCTGGGAACCGCTACTTTTTGCTAGGGCCGGAGCCGGAGCCGAAAAAATCTGGCGGCTCCACGGCTCCCAAATGCTTTTTTTTTTACAGCAGAATTTTTTTTTTTAGCTTTAAAATTCCAAATTTGTTTGATTGTTTGCTTCCTATAATTTGAAATGTTATTTTTACGAACAGTAACAGCGTTAAAATGATAGCGTGCACGCACATCACCACAAAAAATCTTTAACGGGGAATCGTTTTGTGTTCGTTTTAAATCGTGTTTACCCTCCGAAATTTTTTTAATGGCATGTTATTTTGTTATATATAAAGTTAAAACAGTTTTATTTCATAGAATAATTGTATAAATCATTTAAAATAAATTTTTACTAAGATCACAAATAGAACGCGTCATTTCGTATTATTATTTGACCGCGAATCAGGCCCGTAGCGTGTGTGGGGGACAGCGGGGGGCTTAGCCCCAATTGCGTTTTGTCTGGCCCCCTCTGCTTATTTGCTCTACTTAGTAAAATGTATTACCTGTCCCCCTCCCCCCCCCCACTATTGCCTGGCCCCTGTTGTAGAATGCCTAGCCCCTGCTGTAGAATTTTCACGCTACGGGGCTGCCTCGAATTTGTAATAGACTAAAAACAAAATGGTCGCTTTCTGTATGTAGCAATTTTATTATAAACAGAATATCTGAAATAGAGTATATAAATTTATAAGGCTGTGGCTATACGGACCCGGGTCCCAATAAAATCCGATTGTTACTCGGACCTGAGGCAAATATGCACTAAGCTTAGCTATATTTAAACTTTATTAGACGGAACCCGAAAAAATAATAATACAGAGTCCGCTTAGTGGAACCCTAGACACTGAGTAACGATTAAATCATACAATTCAAATAATTATAAAAAAAAAAACAATAATAAAGTTTATGTATAGCTAAGCTAAGTGCATATTTGCCACGGGTCCGAATAAGTATCAGACTTTATTGGGACGGGGGTCCGAATAAAAATCAGAGTTTATTGGTACCCGGGTCCGAATAGTCACTTCGAATTTATGAATAATAAATATAAATACTGAAGTCTTTAAAATATTTTAAATAATGTATCATTTTACTATTTGCTAATTTGATCATTGAAATAACTTTTTATTACTTATGAAAATGGCGACTAGTGAAACCTCGGTTGAAAATAATGATATGATTCTGGATGCACTGAAATGGTTTGTTTTTAGTAAAACCAACATGGGTATATTTTTCTTCAAGTTCCTGACTATGGGGCAGTCCCATAGCGTGAAAATTCTACAGCAGGGACCAGGCAATAGCGGGGGGGGGCAGGTAATACATTTTACTAAGTTGAACAAATAAGCAGAGGGGGGCCAGACAAAACGCAGGGGGGCCCCGGTCCCCCCGCATGCTTCGGGCCTTTTATGGGGGTGAATTTGCAATTACAAAAATTTTTGTCTCGTGTGATACTATCTTAATAGGGAGCCGGAGCCGTCAAATTTGTGGGAGCCGTCAAATTTGTGGGAGCCGGAGCCGAAAAAAAATTTGGCGGCTCCGCAAGCCTGGTCACATACTTATATTTGTAATTCGGATAAATAAATTTAACAATTGTAATTACTAATTGTAATGAGCAGAGTAGTGACATCATCTTTGCTTACCTCCAAGACATAAATATACATCGGATCCTCTTTGGCTTTTCTAGCCAACCTTAGCTTACTTTTCAGTGGCAAGCTGTCTGGATCCCAATTCGAACCAGCTTCTTCTTCATCGGGTTGAATCAAACGCTGTCGCAGTTCGTGTTCCGCCATCTTGTTTATCAGAGATGCTACGTGTCACTACATGCAAGAAGCTGCGTTGCTATGGAGAGTTTCAAGGGAAGTAATACTGCTATAATCTTTCTAACAGAGTTTGTCATGAGCTACAATTCTTGAGTCACGGCAATGAAATATATTTTTTAGTCAAAGGTGCTATAATTTTGCCAAATAGTGATATAATAAAAAACAAAATACAAAATGCTTTTAGGGGCTTCAGTAGTTCTTTGGAAATCCCCTGTTCGTCTCATTCTGTCTTCATGTCTTATTCACGGCTCGACAGAAATGTTGCTATCATAGCCCTTTTTTACCTTTTTGGGATCCCTGTGTAAGGTACACTCTGGGTCCCTGGAAAAGTTATATGGGCGGCCCATATAACTTTTCCAGGGGCCCCAGAGTGTTTATGGGCCTTAAATAAAGAATAAACGTACATTTAAGGAACCCTAAATAAATTAAAAGTTCAAAACATAATCCATTAAAACACAAAAAAAACCTATTACATTAGGGGCCGTTTACATATTATATAACACAAAATGTCAATTTTTTACCATCTCCTCCACCCTCATATAACATTATGTAACACTTGTGTGATACAACAATGTAACAAAAATAACAAATTTGCATCCACCACCCCCTTTTTTCGGCGTTATATAATATGTCCATTTCAATAAATGCACGAGGAAAGTAAATATACGTACATCAATCACACCATGAGGGACGAATGGCCGAGTGGTGTAGCTACTTGACTGTCGACCTGAGATTCCTGGGTTCGATCCTTGGTGAAATTTGGTGCAAAGTCGTTCCACAAGTCCACCCAGCTTTAAATGGGTACCTGACATAAGTTGGGAAAGTAAAGGCGGCTGGGCGTTGGGCGTTAATCCAATTACCCGTATGTCTCTTAGTTAATTCCAATTGATTGCGTCTTCTAAGCAACCATTTATGATTCCGAACAGTAACACAGGAACCGTTAATCTCACAACAACAATAAAGTACAAGAATATTTTTTTACATTTGCTAAAAGAATAAAATAAATACATGTACTTAAAGGACTCTTGAAACTTTCAGACCATGGATCTTAGTTTCAGACCCTGTGGTCATACCTCAGTTTCACACCCCAGTTTTAGACATCAGTTTCATACCTCAGTTTTAGACATCAATTTCAGACCTCAGTTTCAGATCTCAGTTTTAGACATCAGTTTCATACCTCAGTTTCAGACATCAGTTTCAGACCTCAGTTTTAGACATAAATTTCAGACCTCAGTTTCAGATCTCAGTTTTAGACCTCAGTTTCATACCTCAGTTTTAGACATCAGTTTCAGACCTCAGTTTTAGACATCAA
The DNA here is from genome assembly GCA_021962125.1 of Bulinus truncatus. Lineage (NCBI taxonomy): Eukaryota > Metazoa > Mollusca > Gastropoda > Planorbidae > Bulinus > Bulinus truncatus. The sequence continues at coordinate 5,003,149 of JAGDYQ010000061.1, forward strand.
TTTCAGACCTCAGTTTCAGATCTCAGTTTTAGACCTTAGTTTCAGATCTCAGTTTTAGACATCAGTTTCAGACCTCAGTTTTAGATCTCAGTTTTAGACCTCAGTTTCATACCTCAGTTTTAGACCTCAGTTTCATACCTCAGTTTTAGATCTCACTTTTAGACCTTAGTTTCAGATCTCAGTTTCAGACCTCAGTTTTAGACATCAGTTTCATACCTCAGATTTAGATCTCAGTTTTAGACCTCAGTTTTAGATCTCAGTTTTAGACATCAGTTTCAGATCTCAGTTTCAGACCTCAGTTTCATACCTCAGGTTTAGACAATCAGATTCAGACCTCAGTTTCATACCTCAGTTTTAGACATCAGTTTCAGACCTTAGTTTTAGACCTCAGTTTCATACCTCAGTTTCAGACCTCAGTTTTAGAACTAAGTTTTGGAGAAAGAAATAGCGATCATGTCCAGATTTTTTTTTTTGATGAAGTAAAAAAATAAACATTTTCTTTCAAAATAATACCAGAATAAAAAAAACAAATAAAGCAATCAGCAAACAATATTTAAGGAATTTAATATTTATTTTTCTAAATCTTCAACACAAACAGAAACAAGGACAACTAAAATAAATAAATGTCAAAATTAAAAAAAAAAATATGAATTTTTCCCACACATTGTTTACTCCCCCACCCCTACCACTAAAGAAATGATTTTTAACAATATCGTTCACGTGGCCTATTTAAAAGGAAATAAAGTAATCAAATTTCATTGATTGATTGATTCATTTCTGCAACTGAGATCAAATTTCATAGGTAAAAGGCAAAAGGTCAGCAGTGATCTTTGTTGTGATCATGGTCGCTCAGAGCAGGTAGCAGCTGTCCCAGTTCCTGATGCAGACGTCAACCCAGGTCTGGTAGCGGGGGTAGTCCAACATCAGCATGGGCAGGTCTGGAGTTTTGCAGCTGTCCCTGGCCAGCAGACCACGCAGTACGTACTTGTTGTTTCTCTTGCACGTGATCAGATTGCCCCAGTCAAACTAAACACATGGGATGAATAGAGAGACATAGAGCGAAATATATAAACAACAGTTAAACAGTAGTCCAGTCCTATCTATAGATTGCCCCAGTCAAACTAACACATGGGATAAATAGAGAGACATAGAGCGAAATATATAAACACAGTTAAACAGTAGTCCAGTCCTATCTCTAGATTGCCCCAGTCAAACTAAACACATGGGATGTATAGAGAGACTTAGAGCGAAATATATAAACAACAGTAGTCCAGTCCTATCTATAGCCAGAGCAGTTCTTATAAACAGACAAACCAGGAAAAAATACCAAGGGCCCCTACTGTTTAAGGGGCCCCTTCCCAGAAATATTTCGTATTAAATCTGATGTTATGAGGGCCCCAACAAGTGCATTTGCCTAGGGCTCCAAAAAATTTCTGGACATTACTGCACCCCACCCCGGCCCAATACTTAAGAATGGCAGACTACGAGAACAGGGCAACAGCCAAGAGTTCTTGGGCCCTGACAAACTATGACTATTGGGCCCTTCTGATCTATCTATCAATCTATCAACCTATATATAACTATTTTTTTTATCGTCTTAACATTTTTAATGAATTATTTTTAAACTTTATTTTTTTTTTCTAATTAATGTATTATTTTCCCAACCCAAGGGGCCCATGACGAATTCTCGTCGTTTCGTCCAAGGCCAGCACGAGATGTTGCGTGGCTTTTGAAGAACTGGGTTAGCCCGCTTTTTTTGGATAGCTGGGTGTGTCAACTTCTTTGTCACCCTAAACTGAATTTATTTTGCCTCAATGCATTCTAAACTGATACTATTGTACTATTGGTCTAAATGTTGCTCTTCCCCTGATTAAATGGTTAAAGTAAATGTCGCCTTTCCCTGGTTAAGAGTTACCTCTAATGCCCGCCCCCCCTCCCATTCCCCGCTAATTACGGTAATATCTTTTGATCTAACACGCGTGTAGCCATAAATATAAGTTTACTCACGGTGCAAGCTTTATTATTAGTGTTGGCGCCCTCTACAATCAATGTGCCAGTTGGCAATGGAGATTCGGTGGTCTGTGTCATAATCTTGGACACAAATTCACCGAAAACAACAACATCAGCAGCACGTAGTCTAGCAGAGTTCATGAAGGCGTTGGTCTCTGAACAAAAAAATTTAAACCGAAAACAAGAGACATTAGGTTTTCGTTATAGAATAAGACGCCCTCATGATAGATGTGTGAAAAATCCAATAATGAATGATGATGTATTAGGATATGCATATTTTGTTTTTGAGCTTGACTGCAGTGGCGGCGATGTAGGTCTGCTGGATTGAGGGCCTCACACATATTTCAGGAAAGTCCCCTAAGCTTTCAGCATCGTCTCTCACGACAGGGCCGAATATATTTAAAGGCACGCCTACAGATGACCCTCAACTAGGTTCTGTATCCTGACCCCCCCCCATACACCATAACATATTTAAAGTGCCCTTACTGCCTACCTGCCTTAAAGCCTCCACCCCGTTCTTGGCGTAAGATGTTTGGACTTAGAGACACTATATGAGCCGTGGGTCGACTCGTACACTGACCAGAAAAACAAAATAAAAAAGACGCTCACAAGGAACAGTTGTGGCGCTATTTCACTCAGAATATCGCTCTTTAGTCTTTACGGGTGTTAGGCAGAGACTTTCATGAACATCTGGGGGTGTTAGGCAGAGACTTTCATGCACATCTGGGGGTGTTAGGAAGAGACTTTCATGCACATCTGGGGGTGTTAGGCAGAGACTTTCATGCACATCTGAGGGTGTTAGGCAGAGACTTTCATGGACATCTGGGGGTGTTAGGCAGAGACTTTCATTAACATCTGGGGGTGTTAGGCAGAGACTTTCATGCACATCTGAGGGTGTTAGGCAGAGACTTCCATGAACATCTGGGGGTGTTAGGCAGAGATTTTCATGGACATCTGGGGGTGTTAGGCAGAGACTTTCATGAACATCTAGGGGTGTTAGGCAGAGACTTTCATGCAAATCTGGGGGTGTTAGGCAGAGACTTTCATGCACATCTGGGGGTGTCAGGCAGAGACTTTCATGCACATCTGGGGGTGTTAGGCAGAGACTTTCATGAACATCTGGGGGTGTTAGGCAGAGACTTTCATGCATATCTGTAGTGTCAGGCAGAGACTTTCATGAACATCTGGGGGTGTTAGGCAGAGTCTTTCATGAACATCTGGGGGTGTTAGGCAGAGACTTTCATGAACATCTGGGGGTGTTAGGAAGAGACTTTCATGAACATCTGGGGGTGTTAGGCAGAGACTTTCATGAACATCGGGGGGTGTTAGGCAGAGACTTTCATGCACATCTGGGGGTGTTAGGCAGAGACTTTCATGCACATCTGGGGGTGTTAGGCAGAGACTTTCATGAACATCTGGGGGTGTTAGGCAGAGACTTTCATTAACATCTGGAGACCCTAGGTAAACAAAAAAACCCAGCCCGAGCCCACTTAGCACCCGTTTTATAATTGGAATAGGGCCAGGTGGCGGAGAGGTTGCCTATTCCTAAGAAGGGCTCTTTGTGCCATATGCTCCCTCAAAGGCTCGTCCCACGTTGGTGCCATGCCTTCTTCCATATGAAAAATCTCGCAACGGCTTCACACTACAGTCTCGCATGTGTCTCGCAAATCATTGGGTGAGTAGCGGGTTGCACCTACCAGTATAAGCTCCCCATCCGGCCATGAAACAGCTCCTGTCCAGGTCGGTGCATGCCGTGGGGTCATCTTCATAACGTGTGGCCAGCTGGACACAGTTGCCGAGTCTGACGGGCATGGCCAGTTTAATCAGGCCAATGTTATTGTCTGCAATCGAAACGGTTTAAAGAATTCAATACTATTCACGAATACCAAATACTATAATGATTAGGTGAAACATTTTGATAAAATAACAAATGATTTATTAAAAAGTTGTTTTTTTTTAAAAATGTATTATACTTTTTAGTTACAAAAGTATTTCCCATGTTTCTGTTTGTAAAGTTAATACATATATAGAGTAGTGCGCCTAATATGAAGACGAAAGACTAAAAAAAAACCCTGTTGTTATACATATATAGCTGTCCTACCCTTAACTATCACTCCTTGATACATTATTGTATTATTCCCCTTTGGTATGTTAATGTGTTTGTGACGTGTGTTTCTGTAAGGTCAAGCATGAGAGTAATGAAATTGTCAATCGCCACCTATGCAATAACCTTCACCTATAGTTTGGTGGGAATCTGCCCTTTGTTTGAAAGGGACCATTCTGTGATTGGAGTATAAGATGGGGGTTGGGAAATAATTAGACATACAGAAAAAGGGTTATGAGAACGGAAGTGCCGACCAGTGATATACATGGAGGAGAAGAGTTCGGACATGTTAGACACACACAGGGGAGTCCGAAGAGAGTAGACGCACAGGACAGTTAGTCCGAGTGTTGTGGATGACATGTAAAGGGGATTTTAAGAGTGTTTATTCTTTGATGTTGTGTTAAGAAAGTGCTGATATTCATTGATGTTGTGTTAAGTCCTGATATTCATTGATTTTGTGTTAAGAAGGTGCTGATATTCATTGATGTTGTGTTAAGAAAGTGCTGATATTCTTTGATTTTGTGTTAAGTCCTGATATTCATTGATTTTGTGTTAAGAAGGTGCTGATATTCATTGATGTTGTGTTAAGAAAGTGCTGATATTCTTTGATGTTGTGTTAAGAAGATCAGACATTGTGGATTCTTATTTGTATATACATGTATCACGTAGTTAAAGTCCATTCAATATTTTTATAAATAATTTGTCGTGTCATTATTTGGAACTTAAGTAGGATCAGTGTAAAGGAAGACATCAACTGACCTAATGTTGAGCTATTGTAGTATCCGTGTAAAGGGAGACATCAACTGACCTAATGTTGAGCTATTGTAGTATCTGTGTAAAGGGAGACATCAACTGACCTAATGTTGAGCTATTGTAGTATCTGTGTAAAAGGAGAGATCAACTGACCTAATGTTGAGCTATTGTAGTATCCGTGTAAAGGCAGACATCAACTGACCTAATGTTGAGCTATTGTAGTATCCGTGTAAAGGCAGACACCAAATGACCTAATGTTGTGCTATTGTAGTATCCGTGTAAAAGGAGAGATCAACTGACCTAAATGTTGAGCTAGTGAAGTATCTGTGTAAAAAGAGACATCAACTGACCTAATGTTGTGCTGTTGTAGTATTTGTGAGCCTGGAAGCTGGAGATTGGAATCTTCTGTTCCTCCACATCAGTACCCATGATGTCCCTCTCCCCGACCACGGCCACCACCGAGAGTCCGTTTTCACCTAAAACTTTGATACTGTGTTGTTGTTGTTTTTAAAGAGAGAAAACAAGCAAACAAACATTAGAAATGATTTTTGTAGATTAGCAAAAATACTTTTTAAAAGTTGTGTCTTAAATTAAAGTAATTATAATACAACTAGATGAAAGGCCCGGTACCCGGACCGGCGAGTGACCCCTTATAATTGAGCTTATCCCTTTGGCCATCTTTACAACTTTACATAATTTGTGCACTACTTGGAATTCATGACTATTTTTAGCCAAGCAAGAGTTCACTCCCCTTGAGTGAGACTATTTTTAGCCGCGGAAGTTATACACACGTACGCCAGGCTAGCCGATTATGTATTAGAAGATCAATGAAGTAAATCATTCCACAAGAGATGGGGTACTTGTTACTTACATTACCAAGTACTTGTACTCGAGTACTCTAGTTCATTTTGAAGTACATGTACTTTTTACTCGTACTTGCGCCTTGGGTAATTTGTTCATGCATTCTTTCTTGCAATTGAATAACTGGTTAATTTGTACCTGTAAGTGCACCTTGGTTACCTGTAATTACACCTATGTTACCTGTAAGTGCACATTGGTTACCTGTATTTACACATTGGTTACCTGTAATTACAACTTGGTTAACTGTAATCGTACTTATTTTGGTCAATACTCTGCGCCCCCCCTTCTTACAAATAAAAAATCGATTAATTTATGACTAATATTCAATGTTAAATACCACCCTTCCCAACCTTTGGTACCCTTATTATAGTTGTCGGTCAATGAGCTAAGAACTCTAGTTTTGTGAAGTGCACATGGTGCAATAGTACTGAACGTGTGAAGTTATCAACACATGCTGTCTAAGGCATTGTTCCAAGTGAAGTTATCAACACCTCCCGTTAAAGGCATTGTTCCAAGTGAAGTTATCAACACCTGCTGCTTAAAGCATTGTTCCAAGTGAAGTTATCAACACCTTCTGTTTAAGGCATTGTTCCAAGTGAAGTTATCAACACCTGCTGTTTCAGGCATTGGTCCAGTGAGGTGAGAGACACCTAATGCAAAGGAGTCGGAAATGGTAAGTTGGGTCAGATAAAAGATATCCTTTGCGATAAGAAGGCAATTTTTATGTATAAGTAAACTAGGCCACCGAAGTGACAGAGCACCCCCTCCTCGGGCAGCCCCCGCCCCCCCTCCACCAGTATTAAGGTCAGTTATAGTAGCTTTTTTTTTAACCTTTAACCCGTTTATAACTATGTGTGATTCTGCCTAAAGCCCCCCCCCCCCGAACAAAAGAATTGCTCTGTGTAAAGGTATTGGTTATGTGCCTTGACCGATGTGGTCTATATGGGAACGAACATATCAACAGACATATTTCTTGATAGTTGCGTATCCCGTGTGGCTGTTTTTAATTCAATCATTTGTGGGCATGTCCATTCTTTTGTTTTGAAAAATCAACATTTCCGGTGGCGCCCTCTGCGACATTCTCCTTCTTCAGTTCCTTGAAGAATGGTATTTGGCAGCCTATTGACACATGACTGAACCAAGCCACTTGATTGCAGCTATTATTGTTTCCTAAAGGCCCGCGATTGGGGACATACTCATTGGCGTTAACAAGTGGTTCTAAAACCTATACTAAGAAACCTGTTGCGTGTTCTCGACCCACACGTAAAAGAAGAACAAAAAATGTGACACACCCACAGGTCACGACTAACTTTGAGAACCACTGGTCTAGTGAGATATGAGACACCTACTTTTCAACACAGTATGATTTGAGAACTACTGGTCTAGTGAGATAAGAGACACCTACTTTTCAACACAGTATGATTTGAGAACTACTGGTCTAGTGAGATAAGAGACACCTACTTTTCAACACAGTATGATTTGAGAACTACTGGTCTAGTGAGACACCTACTTTTCAACACAGTATGATTTGAGAACTACTGGTCTAGTGAGATAAGAGACACCTACTTTTCAACACAGTATGATTTGAGAACTACTGGTCTAGTGAGACACCTACTTTTCAACACAGTATGATTTGAGAACCACTGGTCTAGTGAGACACCTACTTTTCAATACAGTATGATTTGAGAACTACTGGTCTAGTGAGACACCTACTTTTCAACACAGTATGATTTGAGAACCACTGGTCTAGTGAGACACCTACTTTTCAACACAGTATGCTGTTGTGGCCAGGATGGTCTCTGTTATTATGCTGGCTGAGCACAAGACAACAGACGAGCCGCCAGAGGAAAACTCAAGAGCTGCGATGGAGTTGTAAGGCGACTTGCACTGATTGTAAACCTCCAGACCTCCCAAGATACGCGGTCTCAACGCCGCTGCTAGAAAATACGTAAAAAAAAAGAAGTATGGACATTATTCAAAATATTATATAAAATAAATATTAAGATATAAAGACATTTAATTGATTATTATCATTACATATCGAATTTTGATTTTGATGCATCAAAAACCCTAAGCAGAAAATACTGAGCAGTCAAACGAAAACATTTTTGCTTTATAAATAATGACAACATAGATTTATAAAGTAAAATAATTAACTAGTAAGGTGGCGGGGAAGGTGGTTAAACAGATAATGGCGAACTAGGGCTCGTTTATATGTTGTCTGTGCCGTCCGCGAATTTAATTTCAAGTTCATATAATTTTTAGTTTATTTGATTTTAAGTTTATTTAATTTTAAGTTCGTTTTATTTTTAGCTAATTTGATTTTTAAGTTCAATTGGTTTTTAATTCATTTAGTTTTAGGTTTAAGCCCATTTCATATTTATTACCTCATATCAACACTCAATCCACATAATGTAGGTCCGGCCCATATGTCAAATTTATGCTCTTTGTCCGGACCATATGTCGAATTTATGCTCTTTGTCCGGCCCATATGTCAATTTTATGCTCTTTGTCCGGCCCATATGCCGAATTTATGCTCTTTTGTCCAGAACATATGTCAAATTTATGCTCCTTGTCCGGCCTATATGTCAATTTTATGCTCTTTGTTCGGACCATATGTCGAATTTATGCTCTTTTGTCCAGAACATATGTCAAATTTATGCTCCTTGTCCGGCCTATATGTCAAATTTATGCTCTTTGTTCGGACCATATGTCAAATTTATGCTCTTTGTCCGGCCTATATGTCAAATTTATGCTATTTGTCCGGACCATATGTCGAATTTATGCTCTTTGTCCGGCCTATATGTCAAATTTATGCTCTTTGTCCGGACCATATGTCGAATTTATGCTCTTTGTCCGGCCTATATGTCAAATTTATGCTCTTTGTCCGGACCATATGTCGAATTTATGCTCTTTGTCGGGCCCATATGTCAAATTTATGCTATTTGTTCGGACCGTCTTCAACTTTAATACGATAGTATCTTATGAGGCCCGTGATACAACATGTTTGCGCACCCTTGCACTAAGAGGACTTTTTTTGTCTTTTCTAAAATTTGGTTCTTCTATTATGATCATTTCAAGTGGGAAAGTAAAAAAAAAATTGGCTATATTAGCACTATTTCTTTCTCACGGATTAGAATAAATATCTTCACGGCAGTTACAGTTTACGGCAGTGTTTCCCAAAGTGTGGTACCCCAGGGGGTACGGGAAGAGTTTGTAGGGGTTACGCTCTGCATGGGACTGAGAACATCTGGTAAACATGCACGGATAAAACAAAAACAATGAAATGATGGAAAAAATGACCGTAAGAACAATTTGTTTTTTTTAAGGGGCACTCAGTATTACGCAATAAAAAAAAAAGGTAGCCTACACAGATGTCGAAGGTTTGCGAAACACTGCTGTAAGACAAAAACGGATATTCGAATCGATGTGGACCCCATGTGCAGAATAAAAGGGCCTCTTCATATATACTTAGACAGCAAATATTGAATTAAAAGTGTTAAGTGAGGTTTTTTTACGGGGCCTTTTAAAAGTCGGGGTCCAATGGCATGTTTGCCCGTCGTTAAATTCGCCCCCTGCTTCATGGAATATGAATATTTGGTACTTGTGGAGTGTCTCCCCTTTTGTCAGCCCTTTACGTGCCTAAAGTGGGACGGATGGCCGAGTGATGTAGATACTCGACTGTCGACCTGAGAGTCCTGGATTCGATCCCCGGTGAGACCCATGGAATTTTTCCAGGTGAAATTTGGTGCAAAGTCGCCCCACAAGTCCATCCAGCTTTAAATGGGTACCTGACGTTAGTTGGGGAGGTAAAGGCGGCTGGGCGTTGTGCTAACCACATAATACCTTCATATGCCGAGGTTATTGAAACAGCCCGTTTGGGCTAAGGGAACGTTTACGTACCTAAATAAACAAATATTGTGTTTCAAGATGTTTTTAAATTGTAATATTTTTGTTCAAATTGGCAAAAAGCTGTGCAGTGGTAGTTGAAAGGTGATGGAGGGGGGTGGGGGGTGGAGAGGCAAGGGAAGGGGAGAAGGGCCTTGAACTTAAAAGTTTATATCTGGTTGGTCAAGTGGTTTAAACGATTGCCGATCGCTGGTCAAACATAAGGCAGCTCAACACAGATTGAATGACCACACTTACCCTGACTGGGCAGATAAAAATGAGACACAATGTTCTTTTTTGTATGACGTGTGCTTCTCTATAAGTTAAATGTAGTTAGTTTTAAAAAAATGTTGTATATTAGACTTACGGGCGTTGAGGCTGAAGGCGGAGATGGTGAGGCTGTAAGTGAACAACAAAGGCAAACATTTTACAACTGCAGACGCCATTTCTGAAAAATATAAAGAATAACAGATAGGTAGAATGTGAGCGAACATGTCTAGCTTGTGTGCGTGCGTACTCGCGCTTGTGTAACGAAACAAAATTATGACAAAAAGAATACGTAACATTTTCGAGCGTCCCCCCCCCCCTCCCCACTTCCACTATTTCAGACATTTTTTTGGGAGATAGTACTCATTCAAACTGTGGTTCACAAACATGTGCGATTTGAGACCCACTACGAAAACCTGTTTGGTTTTTGTGAACCACGTGCAAAGAAAAAAAATAGTTAGGGATGTATGCAGACTTATCTAAGACCCATATAAATATGTAGGCCTATCCAATACCTATATAAATATGTAGCCTATCCAATGCCTTATAAATATGTAGGCCTCTCCAATACCTTTATACATATGTAGGCCTATCCAATACCTTTATACATATGTAGGCCTATCCAATACCTATATAAATATGTAGCCTATCCAATACCTTATAAATATGTAGGCCTATCCAATACCTATATAAATATGTTGCCTATCCAATACCTTATAAATAAATAGGCATATCCAATACTTTTATACATATGTAGGCCTATGCAATACCTATACAATTATGTAGGCCTAGCCATTACCTTATAAATATGTAGGCCTATCCAGTACCTTTATACATATGTAGGCCTATCCAATACCTATATAAATATGTAGACCTCTCTAAGATCCATATAAATATGTAGACCTCTCTAAGATCCATATAAATATGCATATCTCTCTATGATCCATATAAATATGTAGACCTCTCTAAGATCCATATAAATATGTAGACCTCTCTAAGATCCATATAAATATGCATACCTCTCTATGATCCATATAAATATGTAGACCTCTCTAAGATCCATATAAATATGTAGACCTCTCTAATATCCATATAAATATGTAGACCTCTCTAAGATCCATATAAATATGCATACCTCTCTATGATCCATATAAATATGTAGACCTCTCTAAGATCCATATAAATATGTAGCCCTCTCTAAGATCCTTATAAATTTGTAGACCTCTCTAAGACCCATATAAATATGTAGGCCTATGTAAGACCAATGTAAATATGTAGGCCTATGTAAGACTGATGTAAATACGGTGGCTGGAATTTTCAACCTGCGGGCAGTTTGACCCCGAACGATTCGACCCTGTCAACTGATTCAAATATTGCTGAAATCTTTTTTTTTATACATATGTAGGACCATAGGTCTCAAATATGTGTGCTAACTTTATTTGAATGATGTGTTCCGGTATTAGTCATGTATTAAATATTTGTGTGGTGGAAGTGTTGTTGATATAAATGGTTTCAATGTTGACATCAAGTATTCTCTGGGAGCAGGACTCTATGACGTAACACATTTTTATTAAAATGAGGGAAAAGGGGGGGGGGGGAGTGTTTACGAGAGGAAATATTTCGTCATATATTCACACAATTGTGACAATCACAGAGACATGTCACAACAATCCTAAACTGTATTTTAAAAGTTTGACATGTCAACATCAGCAGCAGCAATAAGGCTCTATCAACTCTACCAACATTTATCCAATAGTCAGGATCGAGCTGTACGTGGTCGAAAAGTCCGGGGGTCAAATTGCCCGCGGGTCGAATCGTCCGCGAGTGGAGCTGTCTGGGGTCGAATCGTACGGAGTCGCAATGTTTAACCGTTAATATGAAAGTATTTAGTCCTAAGGCTACTATACATATGTACGTATGAGCGTCATTCGTGGGGGAAGGGAGCCCGGGGGGGGTCTTTTTAAAAAAATAAATAAATAATGTTATATAATTCTCAAAATAATGAAAGTTGTCTTGGTTGTAAGTATTTTTTAATGTGTTTATACCAGCGGCAGTTAACCTCTGTATAGTGACACACACACATACACACATTTTGAAAACTTCAACTTTCGATTTTTTAAGTCTGATCTATAAAAAAAAATTAATGAAAATGTGCATTTGAGATAATCAAAGTATAAGTGGTCACTTTTGGTGTTGGTACTACTATTTTAACAAACAAGAAATTAATATAACTATCATCAGAAAATTGGCCGACTGAATGATGCTTAGATGTTCTTTAATAACAAAAAAAAAATGTAATCAATAAATCATCTACCGTGTCTACTTACTCGAAGTTGTATCTCCAGGAGTCAGACACGTTAAACGGATGTGAATTCACTTTATTTCTTACTTAACTTCATTTCACCATGACATACCCCCTACCCCCCCCCCCACCTTATCCAACACTCATTTAATCTACATAATACTCTTTTTTTTAAAAAAAACTGAAAACTTCTCATAGTAGAATATACTTTAAGTATTTACCTATCTTTAAGACACCAGACTCAATGCATCTGGAAAACTATTGAGTGGGAGAAAAAAAAATAAGGATGGCGGTGTGGGATAGCTACAGTCTAGTGTAGGCCTGCGATGAAAAAATGGCTGCTAAAATAACAAAAACATTCTGTAATAAATAAATAAATAAATAAATAAATGTATATATATATATATATATATATATATATATATATATATATATATATATATATATATATATATTAGGGCTGTACCGGATTCCGGTTCCTGTTAAGCCGGATTCCGGCAGTTTTAACAAATCCGGTTCAGATTCCGGTTCCGGTTAAAATGTGCCGGATTTAAGCCGGATTTCTTTGTTGTTTGAAATTTGTAAGAAATTTTTTTTTAGCGCAAAATAATTGTGAAATATTTAGCGCTATACAATTAAATTAAAACTCTAACTTCCTTTGCTTTTTTAAAACTACAATAACGTCGATCGTTTTAGTTCTGTATGTAAGTAAAAATTTATTAAAAAGGAAGATTTGAATCCTATTTAGTCTAGTACATGTAGTAATACGACACCTTATTTTCCGCTACTTTTGATTCCGTGTTTTCTTTAAACTATATTTAGCTATAAAAGTCTAACTTCTTTAAAGAGCAGACAACGATCTATTTTTGGGTGTTTACAGTTTAAAAATAGGTCAATAATTTATTTTTCTGCACATTTTTAGAGCATTTTCGAAAAAAAATGCTCTATTGTCCCCGTTTTGTCTGTCTGTCTGTCTGTCTGTCTGTCCGTCATCACCCTAGATCTCAACAACCATAAGTGCTGGACCCATGATGTATATATCATTTTGTAGGTCTTGGCCTGCCATGTGTGCAGCAAAAGTGCATTTCGCGATCTGACCTCTGAGGGCCGTAAAAGGGGGCTTATAAAGTACCGTTTTTTACTATATAAGCTATATTAATAAAGGAGCGCCCTATATCTCAGCAACCATAAGTCCTTGACCCATGATGTATATATCATTTTGTAGGTCTTGGCCTGCCATGTGTACATCAAAAGTTTATTTCGCGATAGGACCTCTGAGGGCCGGGCTTCAGGGCTCCTAAGGGGCTTATATATTATATATATAGCCCCATTCTACACCTTGTACGTTCAATAACCCATTCATTTGGTGCGAAATACTGCAGCACGTAGTTTCACCAAGATTTATTAAGAAACTCATCAAATGAAATAGTAAGCTTGTGTTCTGAGTTTAATTGAAAGTATCAGAGCTATGCAACAATTGACGGAGTTTTCGGATGATTCAATGACTACAATTTCGAATGTTTTCAATTATGAGTCCTATTTCAGTAACCACAAACCACTTGTAGTTAGATTTAAGAGAAAATAATTTTTTTTCAAATATAAAGAAACGTCTTTATAATATTTTTTTTTACAGATATATGCATTACACAATTGAATTTATAAACATTTCCAAAATTTACAAATATTTACTGAAAGCTAACAAACGTACTGATACATAACATGACAATGCGCTAACACGTCCTGTGTCCAGAATGGAACAGGCTTAATTGCTTGTTTCATTAAATGGATTTTGTCACGATTTGGATGACATTCCTGGCATATTTAGATAAATAACTTGAAGATACATTTTTAATTGAACATTAAAGTGATATTCATTTAGATTGAAATGCATTTTAATTTGCGTTTTTATGGAAAATTGTCAGATAATGGTTTAAAAGAAAGTATGAATGAAATAACAAGGTTTGGTGACGTCACTATGGAAAACTAAAGAAAGATAAGCTGTCGGGTGGTGCCACAGTATATATATATATTTGGAATTCATTTATTAATAAACATGTTTATTATACTTTCATTATACTTTCTCAGATATGTTATCCATTTCTTTGTTTGATTGTATTAGAAATCAAGTTAAATTAGGTGCAGCTTTATTAAAATACATTTTTAAAACGAAGAATCTGTTATTTTGACAGAGTTATCTTTCTTAACTCAAGATTGGGGAAGGGGTTTTAGTCACAGTCTTCAAGATCTAAATGGTTAGTACAGTTTTTTGCTATATAGAACTTAAAAATTAAATTTTTATTCTATTTTTCATTCTTATATCTTTTTATTTTAGACGAGAAATTACTACTTCGTTCGGAAAAATTACTGTTTAATTCGGTAAAATCCGGTTTCTGTTCCGATTCCGGCAGGATTCAAATATTAAATCCGATTCCGGTTCCGATCCTGCAGGATCTAAAAATTACAATCCGGTACAGCCCTAATATATATATATGTATATATATATATATATATATATATATATATATATATATATATATATATATTTATTTATTTATTTATTTATTTATGTAACAACTTTTTGAACATGTGTCAAGCCAAAACCGATTTTGTTTAATTGTTTCGAAGTTGTCGTTAACACAATTTTGAAATCTGGCAAGGTTAAAAATCAATTTTTAAAAGAAATGTTACAGAAGCAAGTATAGAATAACATTTCCCCTCCATTCTTTTGTGGTTGTGGTAGGTGGGAGGCAACCCGAGAATTTGTCAAGGGTCCCTTACCCTTTCCGGCTCTGACACTGAAAAAAAACTGACACTTGATAGTGGGTAAGGGACCTAGCAGGGGTCAAAAACTTTTTGGATCATTGAACCAAATGCTGATGGACGATCTAAACGGTATTAATACTCGTACCAGGCCCGTAACGTGCGGGGGGGGGGGCAGGGGGGCTGCCCCCCCTGCGTTTTGTCTGCACCCTGCTTATTTGTTCTACTTAGTAAAATGTATTACCTGGCCCCCTGCTATTGCCTGGCCCCTGCTGTAGAATGCCTGGCCCCTCCTGTAGAATTTTCACGCTACGGGGCTGACTTGTCCTATCACATTCTATATGCCATTTTAAAATCCATAGGCTGACCCAGCCCGCAGCGTGAAAATTCTTCAGGAGGGGGCCAGGCATTCTACAGCAGGGGCCAGGCAATAGCAGGAGGCCAGGTAATTCATTTTACTAAGTAGAACAGATAAGCAGGGAAGGGCAGATAAAACGCAGGGGGGCCCGGCCCCTTGGCCCCACGCACGCTACGGGCCTGGGCTGACCAAAAATAAAAGCAAGTCTAATCTCTTTTACATAATCGTTTGCTTTTATGGTTTTCAAAACCGAACGAAAATAAATAAAAACAATTAATAATATATTGTTCAAAATGCAGATGAAAAAAAAAATATTTTAATTAATAAAATTTAAGTGAATGAGATTCAGTATTCGTCACATCGCAGCTAGTACCCGTCAGATTCAGTATTCGTCACATCGCAGCTAGTACCCGAATTCCCATGTAATGCTAGGTGTGTATTTTTTTTATATTTTACCCATACTGCCTTGCGTGCCGTGTGCAAATACTCGCGCCTTAAAAACAAATACGGATGTCCACACACACTCACAGGTACATACTAGTTTGGTGTTGAAGCTATTTGAAATCCTGGGACATTCATACTGGCTAAAGAGAGCAGGATATTTGCTCGCATATAAAGGAGTAAAGAATTGATAGGGATACACGGGTCCGAAAACACAGGATTCACTATTAGAGTTCTGTTTGAAATAGTCAATGACAGATGCTAATATTGTACAGATGGCTAGTATGAAGGATATATTGATATTGGACTGTACATATTAAACTGGAGATTAAAGAAAATGACTCAGATACAATAAAATATTGCTTTCCCAGTATTCCTCTTTTTGGGGAATAGGTATTGCATTTCTATCTATCTATCTATCTATCTATCTATCTATCTATCTATCTATCTATCTATCTATCTATCTATCTATCTATCTATCTATCTATCTATCTATCTATCTATCTATCTATCTATCTATCTATCTATCTATCTATCTATCTATCTATCTATCTATCTATCTATCTATCTATCTATCTATCTATCTATCTATCTATCTATCTATCTATCTATTGAAATTGAAAATAAATGCACTTGAACGATGGTTTTGATTGTGTTAAATCATTTATTTGGTTATGTTGACACATCGTTTTGTATAGTTTAGGCTGCAGTGGTTCCCAATCTTTTAATTGCCGCGGACCGGTCGACGTTTGATAATTTCACCGTGGCCCGGGGAAGGGGGGGGGTCGGTCACACAGCCGCTCATCTCCCTGTCGACCCATCGTCCACACTAAGTAAAAAAAGAAATAATTTAATGTTTCTTGGGCGGCCCAGTACCATTTGATCATCGGACGGGTACTGGTCCCCGGCCCGGGGGGTTGGGGACCGCTGGCTTAGAGCATAACCGCTCTTAGGCATGGGCGAACTCGGCAACCGCATACAGGCCCACCGACAGAAATTTCGGACCCCTGAGCAGGGCTGTCACGGGCCCCACGTGCTGATAATGATATTTTCAAAAGTTGATTGGCCAACTCAGTCCGGGCCCCAAAAACTCGCCGGGCCCCCTGGGCTTTTGCCCCCCCCTGCCTCCCCTCTCTCGGCGGCACTGATAGCATAGGGCAAGCTTTTATAAATGCGGGCCAAATTGCGTTCTTAAATTTGACAGAGATGCCGGACCACGAGTAGATATCAATGAAATTTAAACGTCAATGATGTGTACACGAGCGAGGAGGAGCAGTGCGCGGGCCGCATGATGGCCCAGACTTTACCCGCAAGCCGGATCAAAAAGCCTGACGGGCCAGACCTGGTGGTAAAGTATAAAAAAGTCAACTTCCCTTAGCACTAACGGGCCATCGGGGCAGATGAAGTGTAGAATTAATTTGTTTCTATAACCTCGGTGAGTCGCGGATGAATTTCTTGTGGGTTGTGACGAAATTGAAAAGATCGAGAATCTAGAAATGTATTTCTGAATGTGTTCATTAATCTAAAAAGTTAAGGGGAAATCTAAGTCTGCGGTTCTCAACCGGTGATGCACGTACCCCAAGTGGTGCCAGAAAGCTTATGTAGGAGTAAGCAGAAACATATAGTTTTAGTTTAAATCAACCCAGAATTGGATGAAATTACGAGTGAGGGTACAGACGGACATACTTTCGCACACTTTGGGTTACAGTCACAAAAAAAAGTTGAGAAACGCGGATCTTAGTGATAAGTGTAGTCCTATAATTAAAGACTATTTAGTTATATTTCTTTTATCCCAGTTTTTCTTTGGAGTTAGGTCGCGGAAACTAAGCCATTTTCTATGGTGGGTCGCGGAAACTAAGCCATTTTCTATGGTGGGTCGCGGAAACTAAGCCATTTTCTATGGTGGGTCGCGGAAACAAAGCCATTTTCTATGGTGGGTCGCGAAACAAACACTATGGTTATAGTGGTTCGCGAAGCGTAAATGTTTTAGTATGCTCTAGAGTCTAGAGTAATATTTTATCCCATGTACATTTTGTGTGCGAAATTTCACAAAAAATAGGAATTAAATATTTCATTCTCTACTGAGTATTTGGGAAAGTTACTTAAATTGGTTACACAAATCCATAATCAATGGGTCATCATCATCATCATCATTGCCCGTCACTCCTATCGGAGTATGGGCCACCAACCAAAGATCTCCAGCGACTTCTGTCCTGAGCCATTCTCTCCAGCTGCTTCTAGCTGAACCCCATCCTGGTGATGTCCGCTTCAAATTCTCGTCTCCAGGTGTTTCTTGGCCGGCCTCTCTTCCTTTTTTCAATGGGTATTAACTGACTAATTCCTGTAACCAAATAATGACAGCTCTTCAAGTTTTGAAATAGTATTTTTACCAGAAAGTAATCAGAGTTATCCCAACATGATGATTACAATTGGAGTCACTGTAAGGGGATAGCCTGTTTTTTTTTTTAAAGCTGAGTACGAATAAAATAAAGAACATCCATCAGTTTAATAAAATGAATATTTACTTACTAATCATCGAACGATAAATTTATTGATGTATCGTGCATTTACGCTTGAGAACAGCCTCGTAGCGTAACAATTTTACGGCAGCGGCCAGGCCATAGCAGGGGGGGGGGAGGAAATAAATGTTACTAAGTAGAGCAAACAAGCGGGGGGGGGGGGCAGACAAAACGCAGGGGTGGGGGGTGTTCCCGGCCCTCCTGGCTCCCTGCACGTTACGGGCCTGATTGAGAATATCTTTTTTCAATTATATTTAAAGATGTAAAACTAACTACTTATGCTTAAACAGTGTTTAAATGCTCGTGACAGAAAGGAATGCTTATTTTATGAATCAAGTCTTTCTTTGAGAAAAACAAACCAGCCAAGAAAAGATCCCCCCCCCCCCCCACCGCCTGCACTAAGGTTAGTTGCCTATTTTTTTATACCACCATTTAACTTTTCAACTAAAATATTTTGCTGTTAAAGACTTCAACGCAAAGCTTTCATCACAACTGCTAAAATACAATTCCGCAAGTGAATGAACAAAGTGTGCTAAATATTGTTACATGAAATAATATATGAAAGTCCTTGCAGATAAACTCTTATGAATAAATAACATTTTTGCAAGAAATTAAACATCTGTATGTAAAATTAAAAAAAAAATGTTTGTATTTGGTCAAAAAATGAGTAAGATTTGGAATTTAAATACTTCTTCATGGGGTAACCATGGATGCGAGAAATTTCTCGGGGAGTGTTAAAAGAGTGCATATTTCTGTCTAGATCCTGGGATCCCTGGGGAGAAACACATGACAGTCATCGGATCCGCCAGGCATCGATCGATTTACGGAGTCTTAAAGATTAGTCATCAAATTTTAAAAAATGAAAAGACATAAAGGAGAACAGATAAATTAAAGGATAACATCTACACATTTACCTAAAGGAGAAAGTTTGGTTACTTTATGTTTGTTTATATATTCAGCTCGATTTTATGTCATGTGTTTGGACCATAACTTTAGGGATCAAATTAAATATTTATTACAACTGCTTCCGGGTCAGAATACGGCGCGTATCATAAACAATTACATTAGGGATTTTAGCAGAAGACTAAACAGCGAATTTTCATCTCTGCTTTGAATCTAAGGTAAATGGTTTACTGGGTTTTACAAGTTGCTGCCTAACATGATTGAAATGGTGTATCAAAATTATTTTAGTAGGTAAAATAAGAGATTACCGAAATGGTACCCGTTCATGTACTTTCTAAGGTTTATTGATTTTAAAATTTGACTTAAATAACATGGACTTAAAATTTTTCACTCTCTCATATTAATATTGAATCATCTACAATTCATGTCCATATGATATTTTCTTTACCTATATTGTATTTATAAGTTAGTCAAGCTGTATGTGTGACTTCAAAGGCAATACAAATGGTGTTGTTTACTTTTGTATACATTGAAATATAGGTAAAGGTATTTTTTTAAGTAAGTTTGAATTTTTAGAGAGAGCTTTTCTGTCTGTTTCATTCAACTCAGTACCCAGATCAACATATTTGCAATGACTCAATGACTTATGAAGGAAACATTTATCTGTCGTTAACAATTAAAAACATAACTTAGCTTTATTTGATGTATAACTTAAGGCTATTTCAGAAGAGGTATTGCATTTATTCTCAAAGAAATCTGTATGAATTTTATTTTAAGTTAAAATATTAATAATGATTTGTCTTCTGTCTGCTATTTCAGTACAAGTGATCATACATAATTTAATTCAAAATAATATGGGGTGTTGAAACTAATTATTAGCTTTTGCTGTGGGTCGAAATAAGAAATTTCCCTAATTATTAGACTCTTTCTTTTGCAGATTGACTTATGAAAAATCTGCATGACTTACGACTATTGATTTTGAGAACATGTCAGAAAATGCAGCAATGGTGGGAAGTTCTCTGCAAAATTCACAAGAAAACATCCAGGATCTTCGCAAAGCATTAAAACAATGGGAATCTGCTTTTCAGCTTGTGCATCAAAGAAAACCTGATAAGGTTATATGAGTATTGGAAATTCTTTTAAGAACTCAGATTATTCCATAAATTCATTCAAATATTGATTTTTTTCTTGATAGATAAAAATAGTGAAGTTTATATTTATGGATTAAATCATTCATTTACAGTTAACTGCTTCTGAAACCCAAACATCATAGTTAAAAAAAGTCAGGAACTCTTTTAGAACACTGAGGACAAATCAATGTATAGTTTACCTGCTGCAAATATCCTAAGAGATAAAGTAATTAGTATAATGCCCAGCAACCTTTATTTCTCCCAACCACTGTCCGATAATCTGGATATACTCTGGGAAATCATTCAGACCTGAG
The DNA here is from genome assembly GCA_021962125.1 of Bulinus truncatus. NCBI lineage: Eukaryota > Metazoa > Mollusca > Gastropoda > Planorbidae > Bulinus > Bulinus truncatus. The sequence continues at coordinate 5,023,759 of JAGDYQ010000061.1, forward strand.
AAACGTTCTAGCTCTTATCAGAGATGGAACCAGGTTGGCAGTCATGTGATGTATCACACACCCTTGTTACTTTTCGTTTCTTGTCACAAATCTGACATCTAGCTTAGTTCCTTATCAAAATTTTACTGATACTATTTGATTTTTTATTTTTTAATGTCCAGATTTCATTTTTATATTTTAAGTTTACATTTTTCAATTTAAACTTTTTTTTCAGAATGATATTTCAAATGCCCCAAAGGACATTAAAGGTAGTTCTTTGATATTTTTAAAAAATCTATTTAAACTATACATTTTTGTGAAGTAATGTGTTTTTTTTTTAGAAAAAGTTTGTAATTATCAGGGTTGATCTTTATAATTGATCAAAATGAGAAATGATTGACATGCTATGATAACTCATTTTGTGTTGCCTGTTGTTTTTTTATACGTATTTAAAAAAAAAACTTTCTGCTGTATTTTAAATATTTATATTGAACCATTTCTACGGTTTTGTAAAGATTTTTTTTTACATCAATTTTTCTACATCCGGTTTTTGTTTCTTGTATCCTTAGATAAATATCACTTGTACTTCAAATTAAAAAAGGAGACAGAAGCGGGAACTGTTTTAAAAATTAAATCAGTAAGTACATTGATAAAACAAAATTGAATTTTCGGACTATTTCTTATTACACTCTGGTTGGACAAAACTACCAGAGTTCTTTGTGCAGCTATCATAAGAGGTTTGGCTTAAGTCAGTGTAATGTTCTAAGTAGCATTGTAGCTATAGGCCTGTTGGGATGATGTTATAATTAACATACTAATAACTATTGTAATAAAATTAAAGGAATTTTTTCACATTAATATATAATATTTAATTTTCTAACTTGATGGCCTTTTTAAATTCAATTAAAATTTTCTTTCAAAAATCAAACATTTGATTTTTTTTTGTCTCTAGCCTACATCAGTTTCAGGTGATGTTTGGGGAGCTGAACTTAACAAAAAAAACAAACAAGATAAGGAAGATGCAAAGACAAAATCTGATCCAGACACATCAAAAACAAGTTTAACTAAACTTGGAGACAAATTGTCTCACTCTTTGCTGAAATCTTCTATCTGTGAAAAGCTGAAAAGCAAGAAAGATAATTTTAAGGTAAAATATAAAATTCAGAATTGATTAGAGCAGAAGTGAGAAAATTTTACAGGTGAGGATAAAAACTGAGACATTCTTTTTTTCCCACTAACATTAAAAAGTATTATTTCAATAATCTTGAAATAAATATATGCTTAAAAATGTACTCAAGAAAAAAAATGATTATTGAATAAAACTTCTTATGGGGATTTTATTTTTTTTAAAGATATGCGCCCATAATCCAAAATGTTTTTAAAAAGAATACTAAACTCTTTAAAATAAATATATGACAATAAAAACCTTTAAGCCTTGAGCTATGAAATCTACTGTGTGCTTTTGTTTATCTGATTTACTTTAAAATTCTGGAATACTCTATTATGAATATTAAAATTTTAAAAACCTAGGA